>VZTV01117263.1:0-10177 GCA_013400875.1 Anhinga rufa
ACCTGCTCTCCAGACCCTCCACCGTCTTCGTTACCCTTCTCTGGAAGGGTGCAACTTCTTTGGAAAAGTGCAAGCTAATTCAAATTTTGGCATCTAGGGGAAAACAATTCTAAAATAGAGCCATTTTGTAAGGCAGTAAACAGCTATAAAATGGGAAAGAAATACTCAGAAGGCAGTAATGTTAAAAGCAGTTGAAGGGTCAAAGATCTCTAGTATCAAGCACTCTTATTAATGGCAAGAACGGTGTCTTATTTGAAAGAGAGTAAAAAAATATAGCTATAGATCTGTGCATTGGTTTCAGTTCAGCTTTGAATCATTCTATGGATTAATTTTTGGATTAATTTATGGATGTGTTAAGAAACAGCCTGCTTCCTGAGAGGAATTTTTAGGTAGATCTTGCAATGTGTGTCTTCAACCCCATTTTCAAGTGCTATAGTTAGTGGCTATGGCTTAAGTGATGATGGCTCCCCTTGTCTGGGGAGGTAAGACAAAAAAGGGTCTGCACCTGCACTGCCATATCTCAGTCCCAAGCTGTGTTCATTGCATGAAAGAAAACTAGTTCCAGTCTAAGTCTAACACTTCTTAGAAGCATCATAATTATTTGGAGATGTGCATTAGATTTTTCTTACTAAAGACTAGTGTGTCTCATAAGTTTTCTTCCAATGGGACAGTATCTGAAATTAACAGGCCTTTTCAAAGTCTCTTTGACTTTTCAAAGTGAAGCAAAAATAGGAAACACACAATAAAATTAGTCATCAGTAAATAAATGAATAAATGAAACATTTCAGTTAAATGATACATGACTGCCATGGTCACAACTACATACTCTATAATGAAGAAAACACAGAGGGGCAATGTTATTTTCCTCTCAGTTACTTTGGCTTTTTTTCTAAAATTTTTCCTTCATTCATTTTTCTTTGAGCCCATTCTCTTTGCCTCTTGGACTCTATGCCTATGCTTCTTCCAGACTTTCATCTTCACAAATCTATCATCTAATATTCTTTTTTATATATACATATACAGAATATTCTTATATTCTTTCATATAGATACACGCATACAGATAAATAAAACCCAGAACTCCCTCCACTGTACTGTTCTCATTTCATAAATTGTAAGACCAAGGGTAAGGGCAGAGGACATGACTTTTCAGGATTGTAATATCAGTACTCTTCCCTGTTCCATGGTAAAGGAGAGGTCACAAAGGGTCAAGTGACTTAAGGTCAGCCTAGCTTTGCTTATTTCTGGTCTGTGACCATACTGCTAGACTTAGGGGAAGCATGTAAAAAAACAGGACATGTATTAGATAACTCTCATGCTGATAGTTTTTCTCCTGATCTTTGTTTTCAGTTCAAATAAAAAGATTACTTCTAGATATACATTCTGCTGAACATATCTGGAGCCAAGAAAAAATGAAAACACAAAAGATTTATTAAGAACAGCAAGACAGACAGAATTGTCAGGATACAGAAGAGAGAGACTTATTAAGTATCTGACACAGTTATCAAAGACATACACAAAGTAAAACTATAGTTCTTTGGGGTTTTATTTTTTCCACAGAAGGTTCCTTTGTTGCACAATGACATCTCTACACCTTTTTTTTCTTATCTCTCAAAGTCAATGACAGTTTACTGTAATCACCTTTTGATAACAAGATTGATGCTTCAAGGCCAGAGCAGACCATTGTGATGATCTTTTCTGATCTCGTGAATAAAACAAATAATAGAAATTCATCCAGTGGTGCCTGTGTCAAGTCTGTAACTTCTTTGTGAGCCACAGCATGCCTTTGAGATAAATCCCAACATTTGATTTAAATACTTCAGTTGAAGAAGCATATGCCATATCTCTAGGTAACCATCTCCTTGCCTTCCTCTATATATTTTCCGTTTCCTGCTACTGGATCTTACTAAATGTTTGTTTGCCAGATCATTTGGTATTAAAGGATGTGTATTTGTAGATCATGACAATTCAACTCTTAACCTTGTCACTGATAAACTAAACAAAGAGATTTTTCTTTAGTCTTTCAGTAATTTGAAAGATTATTTTTTTCAGAATAAGACAGATACATGAATAATCAGTGTAACAATCTGCACTTGTCAATGAGCAAGCAAGGCCATTTCCTGAACCTATTAAATACTCTGGTTGCTTTATAATCTACTTTAGAAAAAGAAGTCTCTACTAAGTTGTTGTGCAGAAAAATGTCATCAGATGACAGTAATGGCATCTTTTAAAGTATGTTAGCATAAAAGGCAGAATAATGCATTCATTTGTGGGGCCAATTAGAATGTGAGAACTACTACTGAATCACACTAAACCCCATAAATATTTAAGTAGAGAAAGATGCTGAGAAGAGGATAAATGTTTCACAGGTATAGTGAGGAATACATTAAAAATCACTTCATTATTAATTACTTAATTAAAAAATGCTCTGAAAGAGCAGGTAGTATCAGGTATACTGATAAACATTGTAGATTTATTAGTATGACTGTTTTTAAATTAAAGGTGGACAACAACAGAAGAGTAAACCTTCTGGTTATTTCCCTAATTCGGCTGCTAACCTTTGCACCCGTGGTACTGAGATTCTGTTTGCCTGCTTCATTTACACTGATATGAACTGCGTAAAAGTAGCCATACCTAAAACAATTTTTTAGTAGATAATTTTGTATCTGAGCAGTGACTGGTAAGTACTTCTGGATTTCTTTCTGCTGCTAAACAGCACATTCATCATACAATTATATCAGCCTTTATTTGGTGGTGTCTACAGGATAAGCTGATATGGGTAAGGTTTGCCTATGCTTTGTGTTGGACAGATATCACTAACTCCTATAATAGTGCTAGAAAGTTTAGAACTGCCCTGGCCTATTTTTGGCCCAGACCAACAAACCCTACAGAGAGGCATGTGAATAGTATTTTATTTTATTATAACTATGTTTTCAGCTATAGAAACCCCAGTTCTCTCGTTCTCTAATTTTGACTTTCCCTCCTACTCAAACAAAAAATCAAATTATCTTTAAAAGCAGGAAGAATAGTGTAACATTAACTATGTCAGTTTAACATTATATCCTTAAAAAAGTCCCTGTACTAGAACTGAATTGCCCTCATTCTAACATTAGATAATACAAATAATCACTTGGCATCCACCATTTTGATAAAAACTTTGCTACGTATCTATACTTTTGTTTCTTCAGCACATAAGCATTAATTCAAATGAGGTCTCACTTTTACAGCTGATATATATAAAGTGCTAAATTTCTAAATACTAATAACTATGAGAAATAGCAGAAAACTGATTTTTAAGTATATGTTAAAACTTCTACCTTGTTTAGCAACTGCTTATATTTACCAGTTCGGTGCTTATTAATAGCAATAACAAAGAACAGAGCTCCCGTCACTTCTCTTTAAAATCACGTTAAAGGCCAGATTGTGAGAAGTGTTAAATTACCTCACATAAGAGGGACTCTGTAAAACTTCTTGTTATTCAGATGTACGAGTGCTTCAAACAACAATCTTCCTTCTCATCCTCCTTTCCTCTTCACTTTCTGCCTACTGAGTAATTAAGAAGGAGGTAAGGAACAGTATGATGACTTCACCTCTCACAGCAGTTTCCAAAACATGACTAGAGCTGTGAGAAAAATACTTTTTTCATCATAATGGCAGATTACATGTGGAGGAGGCTTGAAAGAGACCTTTTCTGCTTGTCTGGCTCAGAACTCCTGTTGAGTCCTGCATGGCAATGTCAAGGCCATTACTAGATAAGGGTACAAATCCTAGATCTGTGAGATAGGCCTGGTTTATGGTTCTTTGATCAGAGAGTTATACCAATATATACTGGTTATATCAATAGGACCATTCCTTGGGGGGTTTTGCTCGCAATTTCAATAATCGAAGTACGTAACTAAACCATGACTTATAAATTAACACTTATTTTCAAATATATTTATGTTGTGTTAAAAAGAAAGAAAATACATTTTTATCTATTTATATGTAGAACTTGTGACTTCATATCATGCAAATATATTTAGTAGCTTTTTGTTACTTTGCTTGTTTTTAACTAAGTAACTAAATACAGTTGCAACCAAAGTCTATTCAGAAAAGGTTTTTCATTTTGGTGACTGTATTTCAAAAAGAACATGGCATAAATGAAAGTTATATGGTATTTTCAAGCTGATGGTCTGCAGCTGAGGGCAAGCTACAAAAGGCCAGGTACATCCCATGGCTGTGTGTGACCTACAACAAGGAGAGGTATTTGCCTAAGTGGATATTTTAATTGTTATTTTTCTCAATATTTGAATCAGTGGCCAGAGGTCTGTGCTAACTGGGAGTAAATTAAATTAAGTAAAAATTCCCCAACTCAAAGCTTGTTTGCCCATGGCAGTGAAATAGACATTTTACAGCTGGTATTGGAATAAAGAAAATCTGATAATACAATGTAAGAGTTAAGATTTCATACAGTTCTCTCTGAAGTTTGACATAATCAACACAAATTAGAAACAATATTCTGAGAGAAAAAGATTTATCTGAAAGTATAGTAAAACTTCACAATTATTAAATAATGCAAACATAATTGGAACTATCTAAATGTAAGAAATTAGAATAAGGTAACACCCCATGCACAAAGGGATCCATAATATGATGCAAGAAAATATTTCTCATATAATGTGTAGATTAAATATTTCCCAAAGGAATCTTGAAATTAAAAGTTTTGTTTATAAATTAAATACAGTGACTTCAAGACTTTTATTTGACTGTCATTAATTTTAATTATGAAATTAAAAATTCTATTTATTTTAAAGCTAATCTACTTTTGTTAGAGTAATATACATATTAAGAGTGATTTATAATAAATTTCCAAGATATTAGCGAAAATCTTAAAATATAATAATTTTGTATTATGATACTATAAATGCCTTTTGGTAGATGTTGCATCTTTGGGTGTATTTGTACATTAACCACCAGCACGTTGGCCCCAGAGCTGATTTCATTCTGCCTGGATTAGAATTCATATTTGGTCAGCTTCCCTGGTCTTTTCCTTTTCTAGGAAGACTGGAAGTGTGATTCAAGAAACCAGAAAGTGTGTTTAGTGCATGATAAATGTTCTTCAGCAGGATAACCTCACTGGCAGTCCAACATCATGTGGTACTCACAAACATATATATTAAGACCTTGTGGCTTCATCTGTATTGGGTGCAGGTGCCTGGTGCTGCCACTGGCAGGGCTGCAAGGTGCCCTCTGTGAGGAGAAGCCAGGAGCTGCCCTGTGCTGGATGCAGATGGCTCCAGCCAGCTCCATCAGACCCACCACAGGGCACAGCTGAGCCCCTCAGCCATGCAGGTGGTGCCTCTAGGAAAACACATTTCAGAAAGAGTAAAGCACTGCATTACTGTGAACAGTGAGGAATAAAAACAAAAAGTGTAAGAAACAACCCTGTACACACCAACGTCAGAGAAGGAGAGGGAGAAGGTGCTCTAGGAGCTGGAGAAGATATTCCCCTGAAGCCCGTGGAGACATGATGGTAGAGCAGGCAGTATTTCTTGCTACCCAATTCTATTTTATTTGGCAATAAATTAAACTAATTGTTCCCAAGTTGAGTCTGTTTTGTCCATGATGGTAACTGCTAAGTGATTTCCCTGTCTTCATCTTGACCCACAAGTGGTTTTCATATCTTTTTGTCCATCTGCTCTGGTGAGGAGGGAGAGAGATAGAGCTGCTAGATGGGTAGCTGGCAGCAGGCCAAAGTCAACCCACCACATCATTAAGATTAGAGAATACAGAAAGGCCCAAAGTAATAGCCAACAAGACTTCTGAAGAAGCTTTAAGCTGGAGCATCACAAACATTTACAGTAAATCATGAGTTATTAACTCCTTGGGGATATAAGTACAGATTCTTATTAGTTTACTGTGTATTAAAAATATACTAAATGGAAACTTGAAGGGTACTTCAGGATTCTTATGATGTCATAAGAATTTACTTTTTGTGTTGTGATTTATGGTATTTTAAAAATATTAATTATTCAAAGGGAGCCATGCTAACTGAGAACTATCTTCCTATCTGATACAAATGCAAACTTCACTGGCTTGTATCTTTTACTTCTGATTGACCTACAATCAATCCAGATTTCACATTTCTGTCTTGCTCCTCTGCCTCTGAGCTCTGTGCTTGGAAAAATCAAAAAATATTCTTCAACATTGAAAATGTAATTTACTTCAGAAAGATTGGATCTCAAGATACACATGATTTGGAGGTGTGCACAATAATTGGGGTACCTACAAAATTCTTATAAGTATTTGAGTTTGAAAGTGAGCAGAATGCTGGGCTCACACAGTATAAAGTGATTTAAAAGTACTGGAGCACTCTTCCTAATTTGGGAGATTGGGAGTTTCCCAAATCAGAATGTGTGGGGTTTTTTTTTAATGCATAATGAACTATGAATGGCAGTTTAAATGTTTGATCACCCAAGACTGGATGTACTGGTCCTGGTTTCAGCTGGGATAGAGTTAATTTTCTTCATAGTAGCTAGCATGGGGTTATGTTTCGTATTTATGCTGAAACAGTGGTGATAATGCGGAGATGTTTTAGTTGTTGCTAAGTAGCACTTACACTAGTCAAGGAGTTTTTCAGCTTCCCATCCTCTGCTGGGTGCATGGGAAGCTGGGAGGGGACACAGCCGGGACAGCTGACCCCAACTGACCAAAGGGATATTCCACACCATATGATGTCATGCTCAGTATATAAAGCTGGGGGAAGAAGGAGGAAGTGGGGGACATTGGGAGTGATGGCGTTTGTCTTCCCAAGTAACCGTTACGCATGATGGAGCCCTGCTTTCCTGGAGATGGCTGAACACCTGCCTGCCCATGGGGAGCAGTGAAATGAATTCCTTGTTTTGCTTTGCTTGCGTGCGTGGCTCTTTCTTTTCCTATTAAACTGTCTTTATCTCAACCCATGAGTTTCCTCACTTTCACTCTTCTGATTCTCTCCCCATCCCACCAGGGGGGAGTGAGCGAGTGGCTGTGTGGTGCTTGGTTGCTGACTGGGGCTAAACCACGACAGTAATGTAGATCAAATGTCAGGAGTCTAAAGAAACTAACTGCACTAATGAGAGTATTGCAATGGACTATTAACCTGATTTCTCTGCTGACTCTTGCTGCTGTGATAGTAGCTACATGGCTACTATGGCCAGGTCTTTGATCTCACTTTTCTTTTCACTCTTCTGACCCTTTAATGACATAGAAGTACTGAAGGTTTTAGCAGCTCGATTCTAACTGTTCTTTTTTTTTTTCCCATTTGCTTTCCTTTTTTCACAGATATCAGAAAGTCTTTTTGCATAAGCACTAATACCTTGTTATTTTGAAACTATCTGCCACAGTGCATTGCAAAGAGTGAAAAAAAGCAGGAGGATAAGAAGTCAAAGTTTCATGGTTTCCTGAAATTGCCAGTGTTCCCGGCAAAGAACAGCAGAAATCCATTTCTCTTTCAATTCACCTGACTTTCTATCTCCACCAGAGGTCAAAACCAAAAATTGCTATTGTACAGATAGACACACACAATCTACTTGAAATGTTTCATNGTTTTTCTTAAATCTGGATTCTATTTGTAGTTGATTCTGGAAATTCCTAGGGACTCCTGCAGCCAATTGTTTCTGCTAGTTGTTTCCTGAAAAGATATCCTGATTAAAAAGGGATGGCGGCAGCAATCTGTAACAGACAGCTGAGAAGGGAATATCAGGCTCCTGCTCATCTGCTTTGGGGAGCACCTGTTTAGCTGACATGCAGGAGTGCAGCTAACACAGACATCAGCTGTCATCAGGGCAGGGGATCTGAAGGGGGGCCTAGAATTTCTGCTTCAGATAGTTTGGGACTCTGTGACCAAGGTGGTTATGTGCTGTGGCCATTTCTCCATCTTTTACCAGCTGGAAAAAGAACCTGTTGCAAATTGGAGTCCTTGACTCAGAAGGAGCTGCAGAGGGTTGGAGATGCCACCCAGGGCTGGAGCTACAGCAGTGCCTGGTGCCCCTCCTGCTCTGGGGTGATGGCAGGAGGTACAGGAAGAAGAAGCGAGCAGACTACCTAGCATCAGGACACTGAACAGGAGACTGACAGTGTTTTCAGAGACACTTTGCAGAGGCAAAAGCTTTGAGACACACAGTGTAAGGAAGGAGGAACAGATAAAGGTTATGTTTAATGGCAGACTGAGACTCCAAAGATGGGGGAAACCAGAAGCTTGTGGAAACAAGAAAAAAAAAACTTCTCTATCACCCTCAGCATCAGTGCAAAGGCCTAATCACCAAGGAAGGGGAACAAGCCCAATTAAAGCAGACCTCCAAGCCAGCTTGGCATGAACTGACCATTAGCACTGAAAGGAAGCGGTGGGTGACAATGGTTGGAGATATTTTTCTGCAAGGAATGGAGGCACCAATGGTTCATCTAGGCAGACTGTCCTGGGAGATTTGTTGCTTGCAGAGGGGCAAATTCAGGATGTTGCTGCTGAAACTCATCTCGCCTTCAGAGCCAACCCTTGGAGTTCATCCACATGAACAGTAACACTGTCAAGGAAGACCTGGAAGAAGTAAAAAGTGACTACACAGTCCTGGGAGGCAAAGGTGATGGGTAAAAGAGCCCAGGAGGTCTTCATCCTACAGGTAAACAGGCAAGGCCTGGTTAGAAAAGGATGCATCCTAAAAGTTATCAACTGGCTGTGGCTGGTGTTACAGGCAGGAGTTTGGCTATTTTTACCATGATCCCATCTTTGACAAAAATGTGCTGTTAAAAGATACAGGACTCAGTCACCAAAGAAGGGCAAGAGCACCTTTCCCAGAAATTATCTAACTGTTTTAAACTAGGTATGTCAGGGGATGGTGATAACAGCTTGCAGATAAGTCAGGGAACAGGTGGTAAGTCCTTTGGGCAGTGTGATGGGAGTAAAACTCATAAATCATGAATGTGATCATAAAACCTAAAACAAAAGGCTTGCACACAATGCCAGCAGCCTAGGAAACAAGCAGAAGACAGAGCTTCATATGCAGATGGAAAGATACAGGTTTTATCAGAAAGGCAGGAGCCGAAGAATAGGAGAAGGTGGAATTTCTTTTTGCATCAGGAGTGGCAGAAATGTTTGGATCTCCTTTGTGGAATGGGTGGTTGAAGTCTCGTGAGTCAAGATCAGAGGAGTAATAGCTCTGTGGTGGGAGTCTGCTACAGGCCATCCAACTAGAATATAACTAAACCCGTGATGCCTGTAGATTCCAAGTACACTAGGCAGCATATAATATATATTAATTTGCTTTGAACACAGTAAAAGGGGTTGGTATTTTCAGTTAATATGTGTTGTAAAAGTAGTACTTTTTGTGAAAAGTAATTTATGTTTATTCTTGAAATTGCCTTTGTTCAGGCAAATGCTCTGTCTCATTCTGCATTGTAAAGAAACAGACTAACATCAGAAACAAAGGTTTATGGATGTGAGGCTATATAGAAAATTACGGCAAACATGTAAAAGCTATAATGTATGTTTTCTACATTGATACTTTTATGGGTCCCATTGAACCTCTTATTTGGTGACTGCCAGACTGAGAGATGTTTCCAAAAAGATATATCCTATCAAGCATCTTGTAGACTGACTTCCTCTCAAGTTTAAGAGCTCATACTAATCTGCATGTTAACACGAAGTCCTCCTATTATCTGTTGCAATAATTGTATCAGAGTATGTACCCTGAAAGTAAAGGGATTTGAACATTTTGAGTTATTGTCTAAAATCTTTAGAAAAACTTTGCAGTGTGTTATGTGCCATAGTTACACGACACTGCGTACCCTACTTTGTAAGCCATTAAACAAACATTCAGCAGTAACACTTGCTAAGATAATTTTAACAAGGAGATTCATTGTGGTCTGAGTAATGGGATAATGAAGACAATGAAGGAAAAGAAATATTTATTGCGGGTTAGTATTCACAGGAAAATAACAGATGTAATGTTTTTCGCTGGGATAGAGTTAATTTTCTTCACTATAGCTGGTACAGTGCTGTGTTTTGGACTTAGTATGAGAATAATATTGATAACACACAGATGTTTTAGTTGTTGCTGAGTAGTGCTTGTACTAGTCAAGGACTTTTCCAGCCTCTCATGCTCTGCCGGGTGCACAAGAAGCCATGAGGGGTGGGGGCATAGCCAACAGAGCTGATCCAAACT
>VZTV01117281.1:0-13587 GCA_013400875.1 Anhinga rufa
GGGGGCCATGTGTGTGCCTGCATGTGTGATGGAGCCCCAAAGCAGCACACCCCTCATCCACCCCAGAGACATGCCAGTGCCAGAGGGCCAGGAGGGACCCATTTGCAAAGCTGAGCTCAGTAAATATTGACACCCCCCACCAGCTCTCCTCCAGAACTCAGTCAACGACCTCAAGTCCTGCCTTCATCCCTGCCAGGCGCAGACCTGCGCTGGCCCCAGGGACCAGCCTGGACCCCCCAGTCCCACCTCTTTGGTAATGCAGCCATCTTTGTTCAGGTCGTAGAGGTTAAAGGCCCAGTTCAGGCGATCGTCAATGGTGCCCCGCAGGATGACTGACAGCCCAGACACAAAGTCCTGCAAAGATGGACAAGGCAGGCAGGCAGGAGTTACAGCCACAAAGGGCCTCACGGACACAGAGGGCACAGCCCTGCTTGTCCCTCCCACAGAGCGGAAACTCAGCCCCAAAGCAAATGTGTCCTGGGGCTAGGCTAACAAGGAAAACTTGAGTATCAAAAAGAGCCTGGGGAAAACAGGTTGCTTGTCCCCAAATATGTTCCACGCTAGTCCCTTGGGTCACAGCACCCCAGAGGACAATGTGCATCACAACCTGCTGTTCAGCCAAAGCCTGAACAAGACCCAGCCATGGGTGTGCCTGCCAGTCTGGGTACCTACAAGACACTAGCCAGAAAATACAGAAAGACCCCTTTTTTGTTGCTTTTCACTGTTTTTCCACTGCCTCTGGGAATTTAATAAACTCCATCAGCCCCTGTGAAGCTCTCCATCCACCTGCAACAGCAACATTGCTCAGCCCAGCCTGTGGTACCTGAAGGGATGTGCCCTCCCTGCCCCATTGCCATCCCCTCCTTGGCCACAGCTCACCTCGAAGCTGACGGAGCCATCATGGTCAGTGTCAAAGGCGTTGAAGAGGAAGGTGGCATATGTGCTGGAGTCTGGGGGGAGGCAGACAGTGTGAGGGGGTGCTCTATGACCTCCTGCTCTGCGGAGGCACCCACACATGGCATAGGGATGGGGACAGGGATGGGCAGGGATGGGAACTCACCTCCCTGTGGGAAGAACTGTGAGTAGATCTGCTTGAAGTTTTCCTCATTGACAATGCCACTCGGGCACTCCTGCCAGGGCAAGCCGCAGCGTCACCTCCACATTGCGGAGAGGGGCTGATCACCCTCCTAAATCCCTGCGGCTCCCTTGCCTCACCCCCCAGCCCTGTGATGCCTGGTGGGGTGGCTGGTAAGGCTGCTTGGAGCATCTCCCTGATTTTGTGGGCTGCATCCCTCACTGGAGGGGCTCTGCATCCCAGGGACCCAGGGAGGGGGCTCTCTGCACCTAAGGGATGGAGCACAGGATCAGGCCTTCCCACTGAGCTCTCTGGAGGTGGGATCAGGCTGTAGCCTGATATAAACTTCAACCCCAAGGTCCCAAAAGCCTTTGCAAACCCTGGGCACCACCAGGTGCCAAGCACCCTCTGAGGCGGACATGGCAGCAGGTGGGGTGGGGCTAGCAAAGCTGGTCGAGGGGTACTCACATTCTTGAAGCCTCGGTACAGGACCTGTAGCTCTTTGCGGGTGAACTTGGTCTGTTCCTGGAGCTGCTCCAGCCCCTCAGGGCGGTGGCAGACGGTGGAGAGCTCAAACTCATCCTCAACGCTGTCTGCAAGGAATCCAGGGGAAGAGAGGGCAGCTGAGGCCAGCACCGTCCTGCCCTGCCCTGCCATGCCGGGGGGCAGGAGAAGTACCTTGCATGGCACATCCCATCCTCTCACACCTGCCCAGGGTAACACATTTTTGGGGTGCCCTGCTCAGCTGGAGTTGGGTTTATGCCAGCAGGGAACACTCAGAAACACCCTGGGAGCTGACACTAGGCAACAGTCTCCCCCAGCCTCCAGTACAGCCCAGGCTGGGCAGAAAGGGGGTGTGAACCACCCCCCCTGCCCAGTGCTGAGAACCCCCTGCCTGCTCTTCTCCTCCCCCCAGCATAGGCATCTGTCCTGTGGAGCTGAGACCCTGGACATCACGCAGGCCTGTGCTGCACCAGGGTTGGCGTCCAGCAGGTGATCTGCCCCCCAGAACCCCAGCCCAAATGCCCCCCTGGCCTTGTCTAGACCCCATCTTGCCCACTGTGCCCCCCCTTCATCAATGGTTTCTCCCCACCATCTGGCAAGCTGTGTGACCCCTGTCCACAGCAGCCAGCACCCCCAGACCCACTGCAACCAAGAGCAGCTGTGGCCCTACAGTGGGTATCCCCCTCCATGGGGCAGATCAGCCCCTGCCCCTCCATACTCACCTTTTCTCCCAGGGGGGATCAGCTCATACCATGGGGCAGGGGGAGACCCCAGCCAGGGGCTCGGACTCACCAAGGGGCCAAGCACACCCGGTGCAGGGTGGGTAGGGGGCTCTGGGCAGCTCTGTGCTCACTCCCTGCTCAGCCGCTTTTGCCCCCACCCCCCCATCACACCTTCATCTCCAAACAGACACTGAGCTTCAAGCAACAACCCCCCAGCCCTTAAATCAGTCCCACTGCCACGAGCCAGCTCCAAAGCAGGTCTCACTGCTGTGCATCCTGTGGGAGCTGCTCTCGGGAGCTGGAGAGGGGGAAAACCATCCTGGAAGCAGGTGAGGACAGAGGTGGGTGCAGAGCCCATTGGATCAGACCCCTCTGGGGCAGGACTGATCCTGACAGCCCCAAACCCAGGGCAAGGGAGTGGTGGAGGCGTCCCCTTCCCACGGGCAGGGCCAGGGTGGAGGGCAGGCAGCAGCACCACTGGGGACGGACACACACAAAGGCAAGAAGAAGCACTTGCTTTCGCTGAGCGAGGGGATGGATTTGGGCCGGCAGCAGGGCAGCAGTTTGAGGAATCGCTGCTTCAGCGCTTTTTTAGTTTGGCCTGGCGGGTTGCCTGGAAGAAAGAAGGAGTCACCAAGCAGAAGAAGAGTTAACAGAGCAGCAGCCCCTGGACCCGGCAGGTAGCAGGGCTGGGCACCCAGCACTGCTGGGTGAGCGGGCCAGAGGCAGAGGCAGCACATGCAGCATGAGGCCAGAAGAGCAGGAAGGCAACGCCCAGCCCAGGCTCTGCTCAGCCTTTCTGCTTCATCCCAGGACAAACCCAGCACTGGAGTTTCCTTCCTTGGGAAGGACAGGGATGGCAATGGGGCAACTCTCCTGGGCTACCCACACCCAGCACCTCTTCACCCCCCCATCAGAGCATGCCAGGGTGCACTGGAGACACCCAGCAGTCCAAAGACCCAGGAGATGGCAGGGCTGGACTCTGCCTCTTAGCCTCGAGGCCAAATACGTGCTCCCTGGGGACCCTCCTCTCCCTGCTGGGCTGTGCAGGGAGGCAGGGCAGGATGGAACCCAGGAAACTGCCTGTGGCCAAGCCGGGGTGTTGCATCCTCCCCAGAGCTCGCTCGGGGCTGGGTTTGATCCTGCTGGCACATGACTGCTGAACACAAAGCACTTGCCAAACCCAGCCATGCAGCCCGGTCTGTGGCATGCACCCCCGCCCCAGCATGGCACTGGGATCTGAGCCCGGGGACCTGTTTTGAGACAGCCAGAAGGGGAATGGGGCTCAGGGCTTTGCCTTGGCCAGGCTATAGGGCAGGGTGAGGGGCTCCCCATGTCAGCCTTGCCCATGGCCATCGCTTCCAAGTGTCCCTGCATAAACAGCAGGTCCTCTCACTGCACAGACCCCCCTGCCACCCCCTATTCCCCCATGTAGACTCCAATGGCCCCATCTCTCCCTGCTGGCACTGCCCCACAGCTGCAGACCCACTCCCTCCCTTCCCGCGGTGCCTCAAGCCAGCAAACTCAGTGCAGGACTAATGCTGCAGGTGGGGAGAGGAGGAAGAGGAGGGGATGAAGGCCATGCTGGGCTCCAGCCCCCAAAGGGAGGCAGACAGCAGCACAGGGCACTGATGGGATGAAAGGTGCAAAGTCCCTTTGGGGCTCCGCTGATACCACGTCTGCTCCAAGCACCCTGGACATCTGCACAGAGCAGGTCTCAATGCCTGCACATCCTGACCCCTGGTTTTGGTTTTGTTTCTCTAGGGGGCTAGCAGATAGGGCTTCTCTGGCAGCTTTCTCAGCCTTGTGGGGCTGAGCCAAGCCCCAGGTGCTGAGGAAATGGTGCTGCAAGGTATCCAGCTCCAGCATCTGGAGGGGAACATGGGTCTGCAGGCAGCTCTGTCACCCTGGGGCAATGGAAAACAGCTCTAGGAGGTCATTGTCTCAGCAGGACACCACACAAAGCCACTAGGAGAGGCCAAACTTGTCCCCAGAGAAGTGGCGTGCCAGTGACATGCAGACATGTAGGGAGACACAAATACACCTCCTGGCATTCGTCACTGGGCAACAGAGGCAAGGGTGAGGGCCAGGATCTTGGCGCTGGCAGCACAGCCTGGATTCTGTCTGCTCCGGAGTTTGCAGGCAAGTGAGGAAAGAGGCTTTTTCCTTCCTAGAAGCGGGCATCAGTTGTGCATAAAACATGATTTTGGCCCAACTACTTTTCCAGGGCTTTAATTTGCAGAGAGAAAGGGAAATTGCACCTTTCAGCCTTCCAAGGATGCCCTGGGGCCAGGTCCCTGCAGCAGTGGGAACAGATCTGGGAGGCAGGAACAGCCCCCTCACCCAGGGGGAAGGGACAGGGCAGGCAGAGCAACGCCCAGCGCCACGGTAATGGACCAGGGGAGGGAGCAAGGTGGGACGGAAACCACACAGCTAGAGATGCAACAGAGAGTAAACTGTGGTTGGACTCACAGGGACAGCAGGTATAGGCACGTGCAGTAGGTCAGGTCGGGTGCAAGTTACACTTTAGTTTGTTATAAAGAAGGAAAAAGAAAAAAAAAAAAAANGTTTTCTTAAGGAGGAAGCCCAAGAAGGCCCGATTCCAGAGGCCCCAGGGCAGAGGAGGGAGCACGTTCAGCACATGCAGCTTAACAACAGGAGAGGGGCAACCAGGGCTGGGGTTTTGCTGTCCTGGCTTTGGTACACCCAAAGGCTCTGCTGGGGAGGACACACTGTCCCCTTTCTGTCCCCCAGCACCCACACTGTGAGCAAGTCTGGGGGCTCCCCAGGCTCCCCCTCACTGGGAAACAACTCTGCCCAAAGATGGGGAGAGGAGCCCGGCCACGTGCAGCCCTGCTGGGCATATGGGATATCTGCAGCACAAAGCCCTGTCCCTACCAGTGACAGCTCCTTTTCCAGATGTCACTCTGCCCTACACCCCTCTGCAAGAGCCATCAAGTGGCTGGCACAAAACAAGCCAACAGAAAGGGCTGGTAGTGTTTTATCTGCAGCAGGTCTGCCAGGTTAAGTGCCATGTCACTTCCCATGCATCACTCCACAGCCCAGTGACTTCAAAACACACAGAGGCACAAACAGAGCCTCCATCCTTGGGCAGCATCAAAAGGGGAAGGGATTTCCCAGCCCCACCTCCACATGCTGTTGAAATGGATCCTGGAGGTTGCTGGACACTAGCTCTGAAGGCACCCACAGCATGTGGACCCCAGGCCCCAGCAGTGACCGCCACCGGGATGGCTGTGGACTACTTTGTATTGAGCCACCAGCAGCTGATGTGTCCTTGAGGGCTGGATCCAGGCAGTGCTGCCATGTCAGGGGGGGTTACACGGTGCTGGGCTGACACCCACCTTCCCAGGGAGGGCCCAAGCCTGGGCTGTTCCGTGGTGTCCCCAGAGAAAGGAGGGGCCAGGGTCAGCCCAATGCATAACCATATCCCTGCCCTCCCCACAGAACCAGAGCCACCAGCATCTCCCAGTGACAGCTGGCTGGGGAGACCGACCCACCCCTTCCACAGCACCGTCCTGCTAGAAAAGACCCTACAATAACAAACCAACAGTCAGTGCCAAAACTTTTCCCTCACTCTCAGCAACCTGTCAATAAATGCATCATCATGATGGGTGGAAGATGTGCACCCCACAGCAGCGACATCCCCCCACCGCAGTGTCCCCAGTTCTGCGCCTGGGCACAGCACCATTCCAGGATGGGAGCAGAGCACCAGCAGCCACAGGGTGGGTCATGCAGCTCCCACAGCCCCTGCTTGTCCCCATGGGGCAACACCAGGAGATCAGGAGGAGCTGGTACCCCAGGGATGATCTGCCCCAGCACCCTGCCCTAGAAGCAGGGTTTGGGCAGCGGAAGGCAGCTGGGCAAGGGCACCCTCTGCCTTTTCAGATAGCCTGGCTGGGAAGCAGGAGGGTGAACCCCAGCCAGGGTAGGGGGATTAGCCAGAAGGGGCAGGGCAGGCCCAGAGGAGCAAGGGGAAGAGGTCAGCACTTCCCAGAACATGCTGTTTTGAGTAGAACAATCCCCATCCCATCCCAGAGCAACACCTTTTCCTGAGGGGCCAGAGGCAGGTCCCCAAACTCTCCCTGCCAGGCCCTGGCTCTGGGTCCATCTGGGCAGTGATGCTGAGCCCAGCTGCCCCTACAACCCACAGCTCATGATCATCCCTGTGCAGGGTTCAGCTCTGAGCAGGGTCTATCAGCCCCCCACTCTGCTCCCCACCACAGCACCCAGCCTCAGGCAGTCCCGTCTCCTGCTCAGGCGGACCACAGTTCTCCAGGGTCTGCTCAGAAGGCCAGCAGGAGGAAAAGACAGCGAGCTCCACCAGCCGCCCTGGGGCAGGGGGGGTGGTCAGGATGGGTCCTGCCAGCAGAAGCTCTGCAAATGACCCTCATCAGTCAGCGGTGACAGAGCCGAGTGTAACCAGGGCCAAGGTGCCCGCAGCAGCCGCTGGGGCCAGACGGTCGGTCATCCATTAGGGGAATGAAATCAGAGCTGGCATCTCCCAGGGCAGGGACAGATGGAGAGTCCCTGTCCTGGGGGTGGCACAGGGGCAGCCTCAGCCTGGACACCCAGAGCCAGCAGGGCTGAAGGAGCTGGGAGCAGCAAAGCTGCCACACAAGACCTGCGGTTCATGGGACAGCAGAGACTCAGGGCCAGGATATTCCCTGGTATTCCCTGGTGCCAAGCAGGCCCCAAAGGGGGATGGGGGCATGGGCCAGAAGGAGCCATAGAGTGGAGCAGGTCTTACAGCGGTGCTGTCCCCACTCCTATACCCAGCCTGTGACAGTGCTCTCAGACAGCCTGGCTGTGCCCAGGGATGTTGGCAGAATAGTAATTTCTCAGGCCACACCACATATAAAATGTTGCAAGAAGAGAATGGGGTGGGATACAGATGCCAAAGGACAGTGGAGCTCAGGGGTCCCCAAATGCTGCAGGACTGGGCCAGCCATGTACATTGTCCTGCCACAAAACCCACTCACAGGGACACACCCTGCTCTGTCCCTATCATCACCTCCATGGCAGCAGGAACCACCGCATCCAAGGCGCCAGAGGAGCTACCCAAGAAATGCCCCAGCAGAGCAGCAGCTCTTCTTGGCTGCAGGCAGCACATCCAGTAAGAGAGCTGGTGCTCTGCATAGCCATTACCCAGATGCCATCCATACCCTTCCCAGTAAGGCACAGGGACAAAGCCTGGACATGCCTCAGCCACAGTCCAGCCAGATCCCAGGCAGCTCAGGGACATCCTCCATCACAAGGGGGTTGAAAGCACCTCTTGGGCACAGTGGCCTCCCTCTGCTCAGCCATTAATTGCTCCTCTGATCACTTCTACCTGCACATCCTCTCATCCCAGCTTCCATCCCGAGATGTGGCTGCCTGAGGGGATGTGATCCGCACCCCTTTCATCTCACATCATCCCCAGCACCAGCCAGGAGGTGGAGGGGATTGGGGCAAACAAACCCCAAATCGCACTCATGCAAAGTCTGTTGGCAGCCCTTGCCTGAGCTGGGACTGTCCATGGCAGAGCTGAGGAAGGCAGCCAAAGCAGACAAGCCAGCAGCACCGTGCAGCTCTCTGCACTCCCACCCTTGCCAGGCATGACCAACAGGTCCTGCATCCTTTGTTCTGACATGTTCTGGGCCCTTTTCCCTGGCCACATCCAGCCTCATCCTCAGGCCCACCTGCCAATCTAGGGAACTCGGCACCCACAGCAGCGCCTTTCCTCCCCAGCCCTGGCACAACCCCACAGGGAGGATGAAGGGGCCGGGTGTTCCAGCTTCTTTTAGCCATGCTCCCCCTGTAGCCACCAATTCCTGCAGCAGCGGGCAAAGCTTCCCCCTGCATGGTGCTGCACCCCACATCCACCCATCCCTGCTCCCAGCTCCCACCCCTCTCCCCAGCCCCAGTCACCTGCAGTCCTTTTCTCCATCATTGGGCAAAGCCTAGCCCTCTGCATCCCAATGCTCCCAGACTCCAACACCCCTGATAGTCCCAGTCCCCCAGCACCCCAATGCCTCCAGATATTCCCCCCACACTAATGCTCTCAGACCACAACTCTCTAGCATCCTGCATCCCAACACCCCACATAATGTCCCCAGATACCCCCCCAACATCCCCGATACCCCTGCACCCCAGTGCCCCCCCCAAGGACCCCAACATTCCCAAACAGCCCCACACCCCAGCCCCCAGACACTCTCACTTCCGCAGCTCCCTACACCCTAATGCCACCAGACACCCTAGACACCGTCCCACACCCTTATGCCCCCCCAAATGCCCCAAAACACACTGATTGTTCCAAACCTCCCCCAAGCACCCTACAGCACCTGGGACAGGAGATGAGGAGCACCTCCAGCACAACCTCCCCATCCCATTACAAACCCATCCCCATCCCTGTCCCCATCCCACCTCCCCTGGGCAGGTCGATGATGCCCAGGGCATGGAGTAGCTTGAGGCTGGAGCAGAGCAGCAGGATGATGCCCACCGTTTGCAGCCCTTGCGGGTCCCAGGGCGCCCCAGCAACCGACATCCCCCAGACGTGCAGCCCCCGCAGGCAGCTGGTCTGGCAGCAACAGACCCAGCAAGGGAGGAGAGGGGAGGGCAGGGGAGGAGAGACCTGCCTTGGCCCTCCCTCTCCCCGCCCCGGCACCCTCCGGGGTCCCTCGGGGCACCCAGGCTGCAGGGGAGGGGAGAGCCCATGCATATGCCCAAGGGACTTAGGGGCCAGCTCTCACCCCAGGTCCCCCAGGGCACCCCACTGTTGTCACCCCACATCTAAACAGCCTGGCACTGGCACCCCACAGCCCTGGAAAGCTGCTGAGGGGTGCAGAGCTGGCACCAATGGGTGCGTGTAGGAGGCTTGGCTGCCCCTGACTCCCACCCCAACAGCAGCGTGTGACGGCACTGACCCTGGAGCTCAGTCACTCACTGTCCCCCAGGATACTGCTACCACCCAGCCCAGGAACCAGCCCTGTCCAGGACAGCCCCTCTGCCCAATCCCAGACCACCAAATCTGCCCCCCAGCAGTGCCCCCAACCTGCATGCACTCACAGCAGGGCGCAAGAAGCTCCCTGCCTCAGACCTCAGCCTTGCCCACCAATCACATCCACAGATACCTGCCACCCTCACCCCTTCCCTCTTCACCTCCTGGGGGAACATCTGCACCTCTCCGCACCAGCAAATAAGTCACAGCCATGTGCAAGATCCACGGCACATGGAGGAGCCACGTCTGGGGGGCTGCCAGCCCTGGGTACCTCGCTCGCTGATGGAGGGAATCGTGCCTCACTCCACTCTGGGGTGCTGCCTGGAGGGGGGGCAGTACAGCAGGGCAGCCAGCCAAGGGTGGGGGCTCCCCACAGCCCACCCAAAGTCCTGCCTCATGGGCAGCAGGGCAGTGACCCCAGCCTGGCAGCAGTGGTCATTAGGAAGTCTCTCCGAGCTGATTTTCTATGCATCTCTCACCTAAAAACTGCTTTTGATCTGGCCACCCACTGCTCCAGTCGCACAGCAAGCCCTGGGGTAGGCATCTATGGGGAATGAGACCTTTCCCTGCATCCCAGGGAGGGGATGTTGCAGCCAAACATGGATGGTGCATGGGACCTCATGCTGCCTGCACTCGGGACCACAATCCTGCAGAGCCCTAGCTAGGGCACCTCTATTCCCTCCTGTGCCCAGTCCTGGGGTCTAATCCTGCCCCTCACAGGGGGGAGGTGAAGGAGACCCTGTTGAGCATTCAGCACCCTGCAGCCCAACACAACCCTGTGCTAGAGAGCCTCAGGCTGGCTTCCAGCCAACCTCTCCCATCGGACTTCAAGGTTTCCTCCTTCACTGGCAGAGCAGGGCTGCAAAGGGCTGTCCCAACAGGCTCCTTTGCTCTCTAGCTTTACTGCTTTACCTTCAGCTTGTGATTTCTCACCTCCCCATGGCTGAGTGATCTCCCTGCCCTTCTGCCTGCTGGCTCAGAGCCTATCTCTGGGGGAGGATGCAGCTGAGTGGAGTCCTGGCTCTGTGTCCAGCCAGGTCCCCTTGCTCCCCTCTCCAGGCACATCAGCAGCAGAAAGAGCAAGCCAGGCTAGAGGGAGTTGGGAGGGAAGCAATGTGAAAAGTGATTAACGCAAGGCCAGAGGGAGAAGGGATTCAACAAGCTAATTATGTCTGGCTGGTCTGAGTGGGACGTGACACCATGTAGAGGCAGAATCAGTGAGGTGCATGCCATGGGTGCTGCGGTCCTTGGGGAGCTCAGTGCTGGAAGAGCTGCCCTGCCTTGGCCCCAGCCATGGGGGGTCACAGCCGGGGGGTCACAGTCTCTGGGGCACACGACCAAGTCCCCTTCTCCCCCAGCTTCACCCTCTCCAAGCAAGGCAAGACAGTGCAGCCCATCCCGTGTCCACAGCAATGACCAGGGCTGATGTCCCTGGGTGTGGAGCATGTGGAAGATACTCCACACAGAGGAGCATAGAGTCCCCAGGAGACCTTCTTCTCCAAGTCATCCAAGCTGACAGGATGCAGCCCAGCTACAGCATGCCTCAGAGTGTAAGGCTATGGCAAGATCCAAACTCAGAGCCTGGCTATGGCTACCATACATCTCTGCCCCTTCCCCTCTCACTTTGCAAGCCCTCACCATGAGCGAGCAGCTCTCTCCTGATTCAGCCACCAGACCCTGCCCAGCCCTACAGCCAGCTGAAAAAACTACCAGCCCTTGGAAAAGAAAAGGCAGGGATTAAAAACACCGTGCATGGGTAAATCTCTGGTGCATCTTAGCCCAGGGAACCCCAAACTTCAAGCTAGAACACCCACAGCTGTCCCAGGCTGAATTTTGATGCTCCAAGATCTACCCCACCCACAGCCAGCATGCCTTGGCCTCTCAGGTCTGTCAAACCTGCCAGGTTGGATGGTGCCCTGAGCCTGGGGACCCCCTGGCACTGTGCCCCAAAAGGCCGGTCCCTCCTGCAGCCAAGACACTGTGCTCCTGCCAGAGGGGTTCCTGGAAAGCAGAGCTTGGCATGGGGCTTCACTCTCACCAGCACCACGGGCATGCTCATTTTCTTCCCCCCTCCAGAGGGACCCTCACCCTGAACCAGGCACCAGGAGGTAGCCATGCTGCTTGCTGCCACCACCCTTCTGCCTGGCATCCTTTGGGGTGCTGGTGGTACCCAGGCATGCTGCTGCTCCCTCCTGTTTCTCCCCAGACTCTGCTTCTCCCTCCCCATCCTCATCTCTGGGGCAACAGCAGCAGCCCCCCAGGGAAAGCAGGGGCCAGTGCACCCTGTCTCAGGGGCTCTCCAAGACACCCCCAATCCTGCCTGCCCCACACACAGACCCTGACTCTGCTGAGGCAGGGACAGCCCTGCCAGCCCCAGGCAGGCACCAGTTATCCTGCCGATAGCAATCTGCAGCTTCATCTAATATTCATCTGAGGCCGGACTACACAGGCAGCTCTCCCACCCACCCCTCCTCCCAGCCAGGACCAATTGCTCCACACTGAATTATTGATGCTGCACTTCAGCAGGCAAAATCAATAGTGTTTCTTTTCGCCTGAGCACTTGGCCAAAGTTGGCTCTTGGCAGGGGGCTGGGAGCTCAGCAGCACGCGTGTGGCTCTGCCAGATGTTTGGGGCTGGGGACAGGCATGGTGGCACAGGGCAGTGTTTGGGTGACATGGCCTGTCAGTGATTAACCAGCAGGTAAGCAACACAAGCTCTGGCATCGATCGCCCCTGGAGCTCCTGGAGCACAGAGCACCCATGGGAGATCTCTGCCTCTGCTGCCAGGCAGTGGCTCTGGCTGTGCCACCAAGGCTGTGCAGGATCCGAGGGAGGACAGTGCCAAGAAGACACAGCAAGGGGGTGCAGACAACCAGCATTCCCATCCAAGCCCTTGCTCAGAGCGGGGGCCAGCTCCAAATGGAGGATGGGTTGCTTGGGTCCTCATCCAGCTGAGTCTTGGAACCCACCAAGGCTGGAGTTCCCCCACATTGTCCCTCCCCCCTCCATGGTCCTCCTCAGGGGGCAGAGGGGGTCTCACTGCAAGATGCTCCCACTGAACCTTTCCCCAGGGCTGGGCCATTTTTCCAATCTCCTCTGGAGGTGCTTCATCCCCAGCCCATCACCGTGGTGGCATGACACCTCCCAGCACATACCATCCCCAGGACACCACCAGCACAGCCTGGGCAGAGAAACCAGCAGGGATGGGGCAGGGGAAGCACAGCAGGTGGCATAGATGGCTCCAGAGGGGGTGTCAGGCCATGTCCATTAGCAGACCTGAGCCATTAGTGTACGGTTTCAGGCTCTTTGGGGTCCCTGGGCTGTCACTGCCGGCCATGTCTGGTAAACAACCCCCGGCAGGGACTAAGTATTTCCCAGCCCCAGACACTGCCTGGGACCTTCCCCAGAGAGCAAGGCCTCTTACCTGCTGCCTCCTGAGCCAAGGTGGGGTGACCCACACAATAGCATCTCACCCCCATCCCAACATGCAGCCACTTGCCCACAGAACTCCCCATAAGGGACTCAGAGCTCAGCTCAACCTCAGCTGATTTCTGCCCCTTGAGCAACAAGTTTCCCTCTCCTCTGGGCACCTGTCGGTGATGAGAGCAATTGCTGCCAATCTGGGGCACCTGGGTCCCACTCCCATCACCACAGCTGGGGCAAATCTCCAGCCAGGCCAGACGGACTTACAGTTCCCCAGTATGGGGATGCTGGTGGAGGTGGGATAGGGTAGGTTGTGCTTTCCCATGCTGCACTGTAACACCATATCCTCCTGGGGAGGAGAGAGGACTGGTGTCTGTCCTTTGTGGGAGACAGGCATGTCACTATCCATCCCAGTCCCCTCTGGAGGGGTTCTGCCTGATGGGGACAAGGCTGGACATAGGACACCCCATCTCCAGCCTCCCGCCCTGCCCCGGGCCAGAGCAAAGTCACTTGCAGGGGGACAAGGAGCATGCCCCACAGGACGGAGGAGCAGGGCTCAGCATGGCCAGAGGCAAGGAGCAGCCACACAGGCCAATAGGTGGTCTTGTCCAGCACCTCCCAGCAGGGTCGCTGCCAGGGCTGGGGGACTCTCTGCCTCCACTCTCTCCGCCACGCTCAGAGACAGCGTGCTGCAGAGCAGCCACAATCAACGCCAACTTTGGACCAACTTTGGTCCAAAGCTTCAGGCAGCTGCACAAGGAAGCAAAAGCACAGGGAGGGGGGAAAAGCAGGGTCTGGGGGTGGCACCCCCCCATATCACCAGCAGAACCAGGGAGGGGGGTCCAATCTGAGCACAGTCAGTGTGCC
>VZTV01117282.1:8765-22599 GCA_013400875.1 Anhinga rufa
CACAGAAAGGACATGGACCTGCTGGAGCGGGTCCAGAGGAGGCCACGAAGATGATCAGGGGGCTGGAGCACCTCTCCTCTGAGGACAGGCTGAGAGAGTTGGGGTTGTTCAGCCTGGAGAAGAGAAGGCTGCGGGGAGACCTTATTGCGGCCTTCCAGTACTTAAAGGGGGACTATAGGAAAGATGGGGACAATCTCTTTAGCAAGGCCTGTTGTGACAGGACAGGGGTAACGGTTTTAAACTAAAGGAAGGTAGGTTTAGACTGGATATAAGGAAGACATTTTTTACCATGAGGGTGGAACAGGTTGCCCAGAGAGGCAGTCGATGCCCCTTCCCTGGCAACATCCAAGGTCAGGTTGGACGGGGCTCTGATCATCCTGCTCTAGTTGAAGATGTCCCTGCTCACTGCAGGGGGGTTGGACTAGATGGCCTCTAAAGGTCCCTTCCAACCTAAACCATGCTATGATTCTATGATCTTGGGGTATCCTAATCAAGGGTCTTATGAAAATGTACTGGAAATTTGTCTGAAAGAGATTTTGATGATAACTAATTTAAGTGGTTTACTGTGCATTGTTAGAAATGTTGGTGTCATGTTGCCTCTTTTTGAGTCATCTAAGAACTGGAAATTTGTACTCATCTCTGTGTTTTCAGCTGAAAATGGCAGGGATTTACTTTTGTTTTGAATGAAAAATATGTGGAAAAAAAGAAGAGTTCAGAAAAATGGGATGATGTGACATTAAGATTTCAAAATGACAGAGTTCAAAGTTGAAAGGAAACCACAGTGCGCAATAGATAGTTGAAGCAGAAAACTATTCACAGCTTGATGATCTTTTTTCCAGCATATATGTCTTCTGTCTATGTCTCCACTGTCTAGAATAAAATTTAACATGCAATTGGAAGTCCTTCATAAGGCAAGAAGCAAAAATTTGTGATAGGATAAGTGATACCTACAACAACAACAAAAAAATAGGGCCATATAATGATGAGAAAGGACCATTTGGCATGGTAAAATAGTATTTGCATCCCATCTGCTCCTTGCCTTGAATGAAAGTTTTATAAGCTTCATGGTCTAGCACCATCCTGGTAAAATTTGGAGAAGAGGAAGAAGATAGTGAGGTGGTTAGAGGAAATTTGCAAGTGTTTCCAACTATAAAAGATGGCATCAAAAGCATCTTTCTATAAAGATTATTGAAAATTAAACAGATGGAGAACTGGTGGGGAAAGAGGAGGGTGGCACCTTATTAGAGCACGTGGGAACTGGTGGTACTGGAAGACAATTTTGCATTTAATTCAGAGAGAGAAAGCCCTTGAAGGAAAACAGAATTGACAGGGTACATGTGATTAATGAGGAAAATTGACTTTTTGTGCAACATTCTGAGTGGATTTCCATGGTGTAAAATGGAGGAGGTCAAGGCTGACAAGAGAAGATTGAAATACACTAGATACAAGGCCACGGTACTAATTTCATCTGTTCAGACACACAAGAAAGCCTTCTCTTTAGAAAATTTGTGTAGGAAGATGGAGTGAGATTAAAATATCTCAGTGATGTGAGGACTAGGGAAAGATCCACATTAAAGACAGTACCTGGTTTTGGGATTTGAATTACAGATCAGATGTTAATGGTATTTATAAAGACTGAAAAATGAGTTAGGGCAGCAAGGTGGAAATTAAATTCTTTGATTTGTTCATGCTGACTGTAAAGTGATGCCTGGCAACCTACAAAGAAGCACCAGTACAAAGCTTACAGTGGAAAAGTCTGGTATAAAGGCAAGGTTTTGTGCAAATTATGAGCCAATGAAAATATTTTTTGTTGTTGATTTATGTTCCCTAAAAGTAGCAAAAATCACCGTCTATGGAGTTAATCATACAAGGTGTGCTATAGGCAGATGCTGGCATACCCACATTTTTTTTAGATATTCCAGTTTTGGAGAGTCAATGATCTTTCCTTCCAACAAGTATATTGAATGAGAATGTTACTCAAACTTCTTTGATACTATGTTTTGCTTTTTAGCTACTGCCAAATATTCAGTTGAGATCAGCAGCTGACTGAAACATTTTCAAACACAGGGATAGGTAGCAAAATACTGTATAAAATAACAAATAATTGTGAAGTTTTCCACAGAAAATACTGAAGGATATCTGAGGCTTCCCTAAAATTTCTTTTTTTTTTTTTTTACAGATCAATTTGGATATGTCAGCAACATGTTTTGCTTTGTTTCCTAGAAATTTAAGTTCACCAAGAAGTCTCACAGGATGTATTGGAATGTTAGTGTGGGGCCAAGTTACTTGTGAACTTAAGGTAAAAATGCATGTTATGTTGGTAACTTCATCAATGGGATTGTGTCAGTTTATTCTTTGTAGGAGTCAAGATTATTAAAAGCATAAAAATACAAAAAACCCTCTAGATCTTTTTTTCAGATTATAAATACAGTTATTTTAATAAATTCACTTCAGCAGAAATTTTTCCCAGTGTAAGAACAGTAACTAATCTGTTGAATTGTCATGGATGGAGCCCTGTGCTGTCACTGTCTTCAGGTATATGTCATTACTTACGATGTTACAGAGACAGTCAGAAACAAAGATACGGCTTTCATCTTGCATTGAATAAGTAAAAAATGAAATTTCTGAACTGTCAGTTCTAGACTTGCAGTGTATCTGTAACTTTTTTGATTTCTTCTATATATTAAGGTTCAATTTCAGTCATTTTGGGACAAGTGCTATGACAAAGTCAGATGTGCAAAGCTCTGAAAGAGCCAAGGTTTTTTAACAAGGATATTGAGCAGCAGATGTATAATGGTATCTAACTACTCAATAGGAGCCTCTGTAATGGTGCTGCATTTGTATGACAGAGCTAATGCCTTCTGTATGAGTGCAAAAATCACCATTTCCACATTTGCTAAGGCTATGATATAGCCTGATGTTCTTAACCTTAAAGTTGTAATTGGATTTTTGCTTATTTTCAAAGGAGAGCAGGGTGAATTTTTCTTTTTATAAAAGGCCTACATTCAAGATGCGTTAAATGCAAACGAAACACACTGTAAGGATTTGAACATCCTGGAAGGAAGCAGCAGAGTAAGCTCCTTGTCAGCAGAATGAGGCACATGCTATCACCAGTAGTGGAAAAAAAGAGGACTGCACAGCTACATCCTATCCAGCCAAACAGTTTACATTTACTTCAGATAAATTGTACATGACACCAATCTAAATCCAGAATTCCAGTGATATGAATATGAATTTACTCAGTGCTTGTAAACATCTTGATACAACATTAGTGCCATGCAACTGCAAAACACTTTAAAGATATGCTTGATGACAGCCTAATGTAAGTTAGACCTGAATACGTTACACCCTAACACAGAGCTATAGTAATTGAATTAGCTATAATTGGACATCTGTTATTGAATGTAAAACACTGGTGACTTTTGAGTACCAGCTCTGCGCCTCTTCTCTTGGTGTTTCCCCAGAAAAAAAGAAAGAAAGAATCAATCCCATAAGAATATGTTTTAGAGGTTTTGAGTCACTGGACCACGAGACCTGGTTGTGTAATATGCAGTTAGTGGTGTCCCTTTCCAACATGTGTTACAATTAATGTTTCTATTCTTCGAAATGGTTTTAACTTGCTACTGCTTGCACTGATGGTACTTATTTTTCCAGCCAGCCCAGGAACGTTGTAATCTCTTTAATACTGAATAGGGATGATAATGATATCATATACCATGAACTTATTTTCACTTTTCATGTTCCACTTAATTTAAATCTGTGATTTAAAAAATTAAAGTGGATGCTAAAAGCTCCACATAAAAAGCCAATGTACATTTTATTATTGTTCATCTTATGGTTAAAGGATGGAATCTTTTAATAATGCATTTTATATTTTATATGACAGCTTAAAGGACATTTTTAGATTATAAATGGGTCAAATACAAGAGACCTGGCTCAGGATTTGATCAAAACCCTGTTCATTGTTTGCTCTATCAGCCTTTTTTTGGCCCATCTTTCAACTAGAGTAAAAGCAGTCGTTGTCATTTATAGTAAGCTGTCTACTTCAGTTTTGATTTCTAATGCTCTATGATGTTGCAATATTTCAGCTGCAAAACTGCAGATGCCCACTTACTTTAAATGAAAAAAAAAGTCAGTCCATTGCTCAAATATTAATAAATATAATGAAATATATAAAAATAACTAATTAAATCCCGCTTTTCCATTTGACTTGAGGATTTTTTTTTTTTAATATTTAAGGCATTTTTTTTAGTACA
This sequence comes from Anhinga rufa, assembly GCA_013400875.1. Classification (NCBI taxonomy): domain Eukaryota; kingdom Metazoa; phylum Chordata; class Aves; order Suliformes; family Anhingidae; genus Anhinga; species Anhinga rufa. The sequence continues at coordinate 13,022 of VZTV01117282.1, forward strand.
TATTTTGCAGGATGTAAGTCCAGAGGTGCAAGTTGTTCTGGCACTATCCCTATAAATGAACAAATTTCAGTTTTACACTAGCAAAATACTTGAGCATAAAGTTAACAGAACAGGCACCTAATTGAGTGGGACTGTTTTCATACTTCAAGTCTGAAATGCCTTGCTGATTTATGTTGCTGTGCTTGCTTAAAACCCCTTTGATTCCAGGTAGCTGTCCAAAATACATTCAAATAATATAATACATATAAGACAATGTAAAGTTGTGAAATAATAATAACAATAAGCTGTGAAATATGTTGCCATAGGCAGTTGTGTATGGTAAAACTTTGTGCTGGTTCAGTAGGGCAGTAGAAAAGTTCAAGGTTTTCTAGTTTTCATCGTTTCAGCATTACCATCTCTATTGAAACCTTTGATTTGAGTAATCTGTCTCTTGAATATTTATGTGTTAGAGTATTCAAGGAAGTAGCATATTTATTTTTCTTGATTTTTATATTCTTGAATTCTTTTTGACTCTGCTATTGATGAATGTAAGCTCCTGGGTCTGTGGGCCTTTGGGGTGACTCTCTACAACCATTTGTATACCTGAAATGCTGGTCATATTTTCAATATTATGTGATTTTAATACTCTGACCATAGCGCTTACGTAATAATATGGACAGCAGTAACATATAAATAATTTGGAATTATATTTATGTAATTACTTTTGGTGACATTAAAACTATAATACCTTCAGCCTTTAGCTTGGTTCTGCAATATGAGGACACGCAGTTCAGTGTAAGGAGCAAGACAGAATGCTGGTGCACACTTATTCAGATTTGCAAAGCTGGAAAATTACAGTCTAATTCTTCTACCTTGGATCAGGCGGCTCTACTGGCAATGGTAAATGGTGGTGCCTTATGCACTTGGGAGATCCTTAGAACCTATAGGAGTATTTTCCGAGCAAGGTGCCACTTAGCACAAGAAAGCTCTCAACGCATGTAAAATCAGACTTTTGAGTTGTTTGTTTGTTTGTTTGTTTATCTATTTATTTATTTTTATGGATGAAAAATTAGATTCTCCATTATACTCCTGGTAGACATACCTGCTTTCCATATACTTGCATGGTTCAAACCGTATTGGGCTACATGCTGGCTTTGATCGTTTCATGCAAAGCAAATTTAATTTAGGAAGGAAAAGCACTCAGGTAATGCAGCAGGACTTTAATCAATGTGTGGATCATGCCTAGAATTCATGAAAGCACTGGAAAGGTGACCTCTCAGGTGTTGTGCTGTTTCCTGTACTCACCCTCAAGGTAGGAGGCATGAAAAGGGCATGCCAGTGTATTTTGGCTTTCCTTATTTGATATACCAGTCTAGGGACTGTAGTCAGCTGATATATATTAGTGTCCCTCAGCATCACCTAAATAATGTCAGGGTGTAGAATGGTACAGAGTTTCCTTTGACAACTTTCCCCTTGGCCATTAGTGTGCCAAGAGAAGTTCTGCAGAGCTGAGACCTCAAACCTTTTTTTTTTCCTTCTGAAAATCAAAGCTGTTTGCTTAACATATTAAAGATAGCCAGAAAGGTGACAGGGGTCCCTCTTGCAGAATTTTTGGGTTACATTGAAAGCAGAACTTAAAGAAACTGTTACAAGAGTTTGTGCCTGCAATATTTTCACTCAATTTGGCAGAGCCAGCAGATTCAGGTACACAGGTGAGACTTTGCATGCTTTACCAGGATCAGCCTCTGAGCTTGATAGAGCTCATCTGTTACTTTTTTATAATGATTCATTCCTGTATTTACAAAAAAAAAAAAATCCTTCACTGAAGGCATGATTGTAACCTTGCTGCTGATTGGGATTTTAATACAAAATAAGTGTGGACAATTACAACACTTATTACCCGTCCTGTCGCTTGTATAATCTTGTATCTCATAATGTAGGTCAAAAAGACAATGCTTTTGATTTAGATGGATTTCATATCACTCTAATTTATAGCACAAGGAGCATTAGTCAGTATGGCCTGACACAGCCCTGCAACTTGTTTCATACAGCATTGCTTTCTTTTGGATCAGATATCTGTTTTCAATTTGCATAGAGGATACCTCATCTAAATTTATTGCACTGGAGACAAGTGAGTCAGACATTATCATGACAATACTGGCTGCATGTCTCTGCCTACTGGTTTAGAGAGAGCATAAATTAATTTGCCATTATTAATCCTATGTTGAGAGACTAAATATAATTTTTTTCTAGTAAAAATGTTACAATCAGTTTCTTGCATCAGGTTTACTTACAATTTTGTGGATATATCATACGATGTGTTGCATATAGCGCACAACAGCCTGCTTTGCTTGTCTTTACTCTGATTTTAGATTTGAATGTATTGATGTCAGATTAGAAACTAGCTTAAACAAGAAAACCCCAATTATATGTCCTCAAGCATAGTCCCAGACACCTCAGCTCAGAGCTTTGGTTTGTCTCTGGATCTGCATTGCCAAATTCTGCCAAGGTCTCTTCTGCAGCATGTCTGTCTTCTCCTCATCCACTAGCTAAAGTTGTGCTTCCAGCCTGCCTACTGAGGCTACCTTCTTGCTAGCCACCTTTGTACAATTTACTTTCCCTTTAAGCTAAGAACATTTATTTTTCTGTCATTTCTCCTGGCATGCCTACATCCTCTTCAGAACTGTCTGCTCAGTTCCTCTTCCATTCTTTATCTGTACAAATGAGGAATGAGCAGTGTTTCTTCTTTTTATCATAGAATCATAGAATGGTTTGGGTTGGAAGGGACCTTTAGAGGCCATCTAGCCCAACACCCTGCAGCGAGCAGGGACATCTTCAACTAGAGCAGGTTGCTCAGAGCCCCATCCAACCTGACCTTGGATGTTTCCAGGGATGGGGCATCGACCACCTCTCTGGGCAACCTGGGCCAGTGTCTCACCACCCTCACTGTAAAAAATGTCTTCCTTGTATCCAGTCTAAACCTACCCTCCTTTAGTTTAAAACCATTACCCCTTGTCCTGTCACAACAGGCCTTGCTAAAGAGATCGTCCCCATCTTTCCTATAGTCCCCCTTTAAGTACTGGAAGGCTGCAATAAGGTCTCCCCACAGCCTTCTCTTCTCCAGGCTGAACAACCCCAACTCTCTCAGCCTGTCCTCAGAGGAGAGGTGCTCCAGCCCCCTGATCATCTTCGTGGCCTCCTCTGGACCTGCTCCAGCAGGTCCATGTCCTGTCTGTGTTGGGGCTCCAGAGCTGGACGCAGCACTGCAGGTGGGGTCTCACCAGAGCGGAGCAGAGGGGCAGAATCCCCTCCCTCGACCTGCTGGTCATGTCTCCACCCTTTCTTTGGTGCAACAAATCGAAAACCTACTGGCAATGGCTGACTCTTAATATATGTTCCACTAACGAGTGTGCTTGAAATGTCTTTCCCTGGCATGAAAATTTTGTTTTTAACAATGCTCTCCCCGGGAGATCTGTTAATCCAACAGTAATCCAATAGACAGAACAGCCAAAATCATACCCTGCACTTGGAACATTTTCATTCTTCAGGTAACCTAGAGCTTTATTTGTATAAATTGTATTCTTTAACTTTTAATTAAATGCTGATTATTGTAAGACTCTGTCATACAATATAATTTGCTCAATGTCAAGCAATTTTGCAGTAGTAAGACGAGACCAAAATGCTTCAGATGTGAAAGTCAGCCACTCAAAGCTTGCGAACTTAGAAGTGTCTTTTTACAGGGTCAATGCCTAAACTGTTTCTACGTAGCAAAATTTATACAAAATATTTTCCATCTAAATTCATACAGGCAACTGAACCACTTTATTTTACTTTGAATTTGCAATTATATTCTGCTAATAACCTGGAATTTTTTATCTGGTATTTCATTTTTTTTTTCAGATGAAATGGTTAAACATCTGCTTAATATTCTAAAAAGCACTTTTATTTAACAATTATTTAAATTTAGGTTCAGTAAACGTTTTAACATTTCTATTCCTTCTTGTACTGTGGCTTGTATGCTCCGTTATTCTCCTTGCATTTTTATTGGAATTACTTTTCAGTGCTTCTCTTCCAAAATTACCTCAAAGTACTTTGCATGATAAACATGGATTCACTTTTTATATCTCTCTTTGGTTTGGAGAACAACTGCTTTCACTGACATTTAAAATTTGATTTTAGTTGTGGATGGATTTGTTAGCTGTTTGAGAGAATTCCCCAAAACTTTATGCATATCTCGACAAAGAGTAAGGGGGGTTTTTCAGTGTTTTTGAGATATGCTTTAGACAATTTTTCATGTTGACTTTTGTTGAGAAATTGAGTAATAATTTGAGTGCATTGTTCAATTAACACAGCTTTCATCAAATCCCAATAATTGTATTAAATCAAATAAAAATGGTAGACATGTCTAGGTAGAGGTAATGGTGTTTTGCTATACCAACAAATTCCTAAGGACACAGCCAAAACAAGTTTGTAAATAGTATTACTACCTTTTTGTTAGACCAGCTGATGTAGTTGCACATTTATACAATCTTTAACTACCCAAAGAAGGATTTCTGTGCATGAATGCTTGATTGTTTTATCAATTATAGCATTTAGTCTAATAAAACATATTTTACTCTACCTAGAATCCTATTTTTCTGTCCATAGATACAGGACATGGTTGTATATCAGTATTCTGCTGTACATATATACCTATGTTTTATCTTCATATGTTAGTGTTTTAGTTGGTTCTTGGTACATATTTCCTTATACATACTTTGACTGATGGATGCATAGATAGGCTCTGGCATATTAAGAGCATTGTACATGTGGGGTTTTGTTTAGGGGATTTTTGGCTTAATTTTTTTCTCCCCTGTAGTATGAAAAGATTATTTTCCCTCTGATATGCCTGCTTTATCTTTTAGTTGGTAGTCTGACATTAGACAGGTAGATTGTCTGCCAGTGATTTTAGACACTTTGAGCATATTTCATTCTTTTTCACATCTTGGATTTATATATTCAGCTTTGATCCCATTACGTACTTATACATTTGCCTAAGGAATGTTTGGGATTTATTATAGTCTGTCCCTGTTCTAGGATCTCGCAGTTTGCTTTTATAAGAAGATAGTGGCAGAAATTTAATTCAGTATTGTAAAGCTCATGTATTGAAATTCTGGCTACTTTAAGGTGCAACTTGCATTTATGATAAAAACAGAACATTGGATAGCGAGGTGTGGTGTAAATGTTTTACTGACATCCCTTTTGGATAGATGTATCAAAGATTCATAAGTATCAAAGCCATGAATGAGTTATGTAGGTCATCCAAGTGAGTGCCTTTGTAACAATATAGTCATGCTTTTAGCGTATGCCACAAATATTATGAAAGAAAATAAACTTATTAACAATGGATTTAGGGATTTTTTTGTAGTTGCTATTTTCTTATCTAGGCACTTGCACAGACAGGTTTCCTTAGTAACACGAATGAATTTGTTGTAGTCTCAGAGGGTGAAAACAATTTTAAATTACTAAATTCAAGAGACCCTTGGAAATACTCTTAACAAAAAATTTCAGTGAAAAACAATATAATGATTAATAAGATCTGATATCTTGGGGCCACCTATGCTTGGACATCCATGTTGTATGGCCCACTGAGAGTCCATGAAACCTGTACTGCTCTCTGGAATGCACTGTCTACTACCTCACAAGTATGAGACTGTGAGTATACCATTTGCCCAGGAACCAGCGTTATTCCATCTGACTATTTATGCTTTTCATGCTGAAAAGTGAGTATGTTCTGTGGCTTTTGTTTCAGATTTAAGAAAAACAATGAAGAACAATAACTCAGATTATAAAGTATGTTCTTCAGCATAGACAACTGTGGGCTGTATAAGGTAGTCTATCACCACAGGTTAGCATTGGAGAGAAGCCGGGGTGCCCCAGATATGATTCCATGATGATCCCTTGGACTGAGCTCGAGGAGGTCCACAGAAGCTTCAGACAGTTTTAGATAGTGGTCTGGTTTTCCTTAATCTTGAAACCTATTTCACGCTTGCTCTTTAGCAAAAAGATGGATTTCTTATATTTCAAGATGTAGTGACTAAAACCTAGCCAATCATATCAAATACACAGGGAAGAGTAATCTGGTATATTTTTTAGACTGGAATTTCAGTTTTGGGAGAAGGAAGTTTGTCTTGTCTCTGAAACCTTATCAAGTGCTTGCCTTCTGAAGCTGTTCATGTAACAGTCTGAGATTGATGCAGCTTTCACCGTGAAAAGTTTCACATCTTCCTGTGAAGCACTGGCTACCAACTAGCATTAAATATGTGATAATGGCCTAGTGAAATCAATGCTCTGCTTCTGCACTGCAATGGTGAGAGAATAAATAGTACATGGTAAAGGTTAATTTTCTTATGTGTATGCCAACTGTGTATGCACTCAGGACTGATGTGGTATTGAGGTAGGAAAGTATAATTACAGGTTTTTAAGCTGGAAAATTAAGACCATGGAGAAAAACTTATGCGGGTTACTGAAGTATATGTTGAAGACCACATGGGAATGCTTCCTTGGTGAACACCATTTTGGAGGTGGACACATGGAGAAAAATAATACCTAAAATTTTGATTGGTTACCCCAAATAGGAAAACAGTAACATTATTGCTGAGTTATCTGAGAGCAGCATCAGACTCTTGTTTCACTAAAGTAATTTTGTGATTCAGTTCAAAAGCTATAGACAAATCTGAAGAACCCTATTCTGATTTCCATAGTGCCAATGGCAACAGTTGGTGCATGATTTCACACTTGACCCTGCATTTTCTCTGCTTCTTCAAAACAGGAAAGAAAGCAGAAATCTCACTTGAGGATACCTATTCCATTAGATAGCTCTCTTGTAAAAGGCTGATCTGCCCGTCCTCTTGCCGTCTGCTATGTTATTTGTTTGCCTGCTGCTTTACAGTTATTCTTGGCAATAGAGGATAACACTTAGCATAAAGCAGAAGCCTGAATCAGCTCAGTTTCAAAACTCTGAGAATGTGAAGGTGGGTTAAAGTTGTCAACCTCTCCTTTCCTACCTTGGCACATAATCCTTCTCCATCTACACAAGCTATTAAACCTGTTCACCAGACAGGATTTCCAAATCTCCAAACTTTAATTTGTCACTGCAAAAATTATATGCATTTAAATTATCTAAGGGACATTTTAGGACTGAAAGCTTTTTTGTTACCTACATGTTATAAATATGACAAACCTCTAATATTCTATCAAAAAAGTCACAATTTAAATTACTCTACACACAGTGCAATGCTTTCCTGAGTTGTTCCTAGTGAAGGTCGGGTTTATGAGATAATATGCTATTATTGGATGGTTTCTAGCTGCTTTGTATGCCTTATACATTTCACAGCTCGAGAAGAAGCAATTCATTTACACAGAAAATGCTTCCCCATAAGCGAACCACAGCATGCCCACAGCCATATATAGAAGCGTGTTGGTGGATTGATAATGTTTCAGTGGTAATGTTTTTGAAATGTGCATGTTTTTGAGCACTGATTACTAGGTCAAACAACAAGCATTTTATGGTTAGAAGGGGACTTGCTTTTACTTCTCAGTACCTGTCCTGCTCTCTGCATACAATAGTCAGGGTTAGCTTTGTCATCAAATAGGGCAAACAATGGATAGGTGATGTCTTAATTGAAACACAGTTGTGGCAATGCATGAACAGGAGAAAGGCTTTAATGCCCCTTGCGCAGTGAACACCATTTTGCTTGGCAAGGTGCGCTATTTATTTAATCGGGAGTACATTGAGTCAAGATAAATTACATTCCAGCAGGATAAATATGCCTGTGGGAACTTCATGCTACTGAGGCTTGGAAGCCCAGGCTAGATCATTTAAAGTAGGGTTAGGTGTTATCAGTAAATTGCTCTACATTCTTTGGCATAGACATCTGCTAGGAGTGCATATGTACTTATTTTGTAAGGTTCTTGGCCCTTTACAAGCAGCTTACTGAAGAGCTTCAGTTTAATCTTTTAACCTGTGCTTTTCAGGTGGAAGCAAATGAAAAATCTCATAGGTTTCACTATAGTTTTTGGGTTTTGGGTGCTTTTATTTTTCTGGTACTGACATTTTGGTACTTTTAAACATAGGTATGCTGGAAGGTTGAAGCAAGTAGAAGTATGGTGTGACACATGCAGTAGCTTCCTGCATTAGCTGTTAGAATATCTGTAGTCACAGTAACATGGAAAGGTCAGCTGAATCAATTGTTCCTTTATACATAGCTTTCAAATGTATATCCTCGGAAACACTGCTTGGTGACATTTTGGTAACAACCTGAGTTTTCACTTGGCTGTAGCAGAGAAGTAAAAGCAAATATTTATGAAATGTTGGAAGCGGGACCTGTATCAGAATGAGAGCGACATAGACAGTGCTTAGCTTCTTCATGTACTGAAGGCTACTTTTCATTTTTCTTTCTGTATTGGTGCTGGTTGGGAAGACACTGCTGCCTTGTATACTCAGATGTTTCTGGTTTATTGAATTCCCTGGGAGTGAAACTTGGACTTTTACAGGAACAAGTCTAAAATCAGAACGCACCCAAGGGCTTCCTAATGATTAGGTTTCTTATAACCCAGACTTTTCTTCCAAACAATCTAAATAATATTTCTAAAAGTTTGCAATATGCTGTTATGAGCTTTTGTTGTAGTTCCTGAGGGGTAAAGCAAGACTTCAGAGGAGGTAAATTTGTCAAGAAAAATCTGTGAAAAAACTGCTGTGATTTAAGAAAGGGGAAGTGTATACATAAGCATGTGTCCAAAGATAGAAATTTCAAAAGATCTGTAAATAAAACAAGGATTCAATATCCTTTATATAAAATTATTTTAAGAGCTATCTTTCTGCTTGTCACTGCTCTCAGCAATGTTTCCTCTTGGAGTGAAATTCATCTCAGTGACAAAATCCAGTGTAGGTCTTTCCACATCACTTGGGTCTTGTGCAGATCTTCCGTGGGGATTCAGTGACTTGTATAGCTTGCACTGTTACTTATATTGAGCTTCAAGGCAACTTTCTATAAACTGATCTTGCACGTATGAAGCCCCATAGTTGGGACAGGCCAGGTCAAAGCTCAGCAGTGTGGGGTCTAACATAACGTTTAAGAAGTCTGGAGGTTTCAGAATGCCTTTGAAACTGTTACTAAGGAATTAAGCTGTATGTCAAACTGACCTATAGGAGAAGGATTGAGAGTATCTTCTCAATATCCCCCTTTGTGTGGGCAGAAGATGTCATCTACTTATTATTCTTACATTTCAGCTTTTCATAAATTGAGTATCTGAGTTTTAAGAATTAATTTCATTGTTGTTCTATGGTAGACATGGGGCAGAGTTATGCTTATTGATTGTGAATTGTTTCAGAATCAACTGTAGAAAGGGGAACGCCTAGTTTTACATTGTCATTTAACTGGGTACATTAAAAAGCACTTAAAAATTATTAGTATCTAAGTAGAAGATGTTAATGAAGTCAACTTGAATACACAGAAAAAAACCCCTTAAAATAATTAAATCAAATTGAATTATTGCAATTATTTACAATAATGTAATAAAATAGTTCAAGTGCATATATATTCCATGTATATCTTTAA
>VZTV01117284.1:0-41393 GCA_013400875.1 Anhinga rufa
GCTCAGGACATTCTATGATTCTTACAGGAAAGAAAGGGGTAGTAGGTTCTAGTTGAATGCTAAGTAGGATATCAAGTAGTGCAGTGGTAAAAGTAGCATCTCCATAACTGTAAAAGGTTGTCCTAAAGGTCAGATCTGCATGTACCCTCCTAGCTCTGTGAATAGCTACCCCTTTCATCCACAAGTTGAGCTTTTGACTAGGACAGGCTGAAATAAACAGGGCTAAAGCTGTCCCATCCATTATCACTGGGAATGGCTTGTCTCCAAGAGTAGGCTCTGCCTCTGCAGATATGACACACAGTGTGGCAGAGAGCGACCCAGGAGGGCAGATGGCTCACGTGGACCATCCTCACCACCAGACCTTCATCCCCAAGCTTCAAAATGCCGCAGTGCCCCTCTGCGGAGAGACAGCAATGCCATTGCACTCGCTGCCAACACACCCTGAGCACACACCTCCCGGTCAACACCCTTCTGAAAGCGTGGCCTGGAGCCAGAAGCCTTTTGCTCCATATACACTGCCCAAGACTATTTATCTGGAGTTAGGCTTCCTTTTCTAGCCTCTAAGGTGAGATGTCACAAAAGAAACCCTGGCAATCCTGCCTGTACATTTTCTCTCTCTTATACCAAGTCAAAGCAGAAGGGCCCCGCAGCCCTGATGGCACAGACGGACAGACTGACAGAGCCACTCTGTGCAGAGGGAGCAGACAAGGCTCCGATGTTTTTGCCACCTGAGTTCCTGGGGGTATCACAACCCTGCTCTTCCCATGCTTTTATTGATATCCTGCTGATGCCGTGGTAACAAGGCACTTTAATTGGCAAGTAAGAAACAAAATTAAAATCAAAGCAGTTTATTAAATGTCAAACCAAGTCGGTGTGCCTCACAGATATGCTCCCAGGGCACCAAGGCAGGAGCACGGTGATTCTCGGGGCATTCATTCGGGAGCTGGACTCCTCCAGCAAAGAGAAAGCAGTGCCACAGGAGAAGGGGGCAGTTCCTCTGGGTCTGCACATTGCCATCATGTCTCCAAAGGAACTATCCTGCCTTCTTCACACATCAGGCCAGGCCCTAAGATAGCAATCTCAGCAAAGTCATTCCTACGTCCATGTGTAGGTGGAGGAAGGCAGATACCTTTGCAGGCTATGCTAAAGCTCTGCAGCCTACACAATGAGATCCTGCTGCTACCACCATCTCCGTGTGCCCAGAAGGGAAATCCTCACGCAGGTGGTGGAGCCATGCCCGTTACGAACAGAGCGTCTGGTCCAGGAACCCTCTGTACCAGCAGCCCAGTCTGCTAGGCTGATACAGGTGAAATAGCTTGGGAGATGATTTCTCAGTGAAAGCAGCTCATCTTCAACCAAAAATTGTAAAAACATTGTCAATGACCCCTTAGCCTATGCCCAGAAGAAAACAAGCTGAAAGACTTAATTCTTGCTTGTGGAAGTAGGGAAGCTAATCTTTGCTATCCTGGGAAACGGCTGTCCAGGGTTTGAGGCAGGAAGACCGTAAAATGCTCTGGTTTCTGGTGAGAGAGCCGATCCTGTAATACTGTTTTGCATCCCCAGATTTCAAGAAGCAACTTTTTGTTGGTCTATCCAGCTGTCCTATTTGTAACCAGCTTATATATTATAAAAAGTGTGTAATTCACAGTGCTTTCTAATTAGATGTTGTAACTACAATCCTGTTTCACGCCACTCTAATTTGCCCCATCACAGTATTTTAAAGTTCTGTATTAACTACATCATGCAGGGTAAACTCTTCAAGGGTTTGAAACCAGCAATTATGTGCCGCTTTGATTTGTACATAAAGCTGATGTGAGCTCACATGGCAACATCCCGTCATGACGTCTGAAAACCTAGGATTAAAAGACACTGTTAAAGCTTTGTCCAAAGTCAGGGGTCACTTAATCCAAAGCATGGCAGCTCAGGGCAAGCTTGCCAGGCTAGAAAAGGTTTTGCAATCCCAGTCACTCCGACCTTTCCAAAAGGACTGGATTTTCAAGAGTCCATATTTGGTAGATCTCCAGAGCAATCTACATCTGAGTTTGTGGCTGACATTCAAATCTCTAAAAATGGAAATGGGCCTTCGCCACTTGAACTTGAAGATTATTCATTATAGAGGGAAAGATCTTGGGAGTAACTGGGCTACTGTGGTTAAGCAAATATGACTGGACTAGCAAAGGGCAGTTTTAGACATTACCCGTTAACACACCGGCATGTGCGATAGCAGAAGAGGTGTGGGCTGATGCTGTATGTTATTATGAGTATGTGCATACGTTTGTGCAGATCCGATACCCACTTTGACTCATTAAGAGACTCCTTAGTAGGTGTGAACACCAAAGATTTGCTAAATGCACTGGCAAAATTAGCTGTAGAAAGTTTTCCCATGCATGTTTTAACCTTGGTGCTCTGGTATGCTCTTTGCAAGTGTTTATTAATAAAAAAAAAAGAGTTATTATTAATTTAAAAAACAGTAGAGTCCCTGTGGTATTTTCAAGGAGCTCTTCTCAGCTATCTGTTTAGCTTAAGAGCTCCAGTTTGGGAAAAACAAGAGTTTCTAAACGTGCTCTATATCTGCCTTTGCCTCCACCTCTACCTTAAAGGCCTTTGAAATCCTGCAGATGTGTGTTAACACAGCAGACTTGGTCTTGCCAAGCTTCTACTTTAAAGAGAGTAGCAGCCTTAGGTTAGGGCTTTCCTTAGCTGAGCTGTTGGAAGAGAAGAAAACAGTGAGAAGTTGCCAGGGCTTTGCCTCTCCCTCTCCCCACTTTGCCCCCAGCCCTGCCTGCTCCAGCCACGCCAGGCACAAGCATCCCCACGCAGAGGGCAGATCCGCAGCCTGCGCACATCCAGCTCCGTTGAAGTCAATCTGGCCCCAAGGCTTGTTTTGCTATTTTACAACAGAACAAATAGAGCAACATTTCATAACGTCCTAATGAGGCACATTGAAGAACGCCCAGGAGACGGAAACAATATCAGTGTTCCTTGGCACAGAGAGAAAATCAAAGGCATTTATTTGTTATCTGAAATGTCGATCTCTGTTCCCTTCAGTGGTGGGCAGACATTTTTATAGTGTCAGTTCCTGGAACTACTCGGATGTCGCTGTTAGTGCATTCCAAGAGCACTATTTATTTTCAGATATACCCATAAAACTGAAACTGAAGCAAGGAAATATTCAAAGCCATTATGGGGTTATTAAGCTTAAAGTAGTGCTTTGTGCTCTCTGTGTCCCCAAAAGACCTAACACTTGTGGACCCATTCTTCTTCCATTGAATGGGAATTATATCATTGACTTGGGAAAGCCATAGTAAGAGAAGAGTCTTTACCCACTGAATTGCCCAGGGTGGAAGCCAGCAGCATCCCAGCAGAGATCGAATTGAAAAGACTCCAACTACATCTGGCCAGGACATTAAGGGAACCCCGTCTATCCTGTAAGAGTGAGCGTTTGGGAGCAGTTGATCTCAGTCTCTGCTTTATACGTCAGAATTAAAACCAGTGCTATGAAGAGACTACATCAGACTAGATCACTAGAGCATCAGACTAGATCACTACAGCCATGCATATCCCATGACAATACAAGAAAGGTCACGAGCATGGGATCTGCCAGTGTCAGCCCCTTCCTGGGTGCCGGCAGGGTCCAAGCCTGACAGCCAAGGCCAGCTCTCCAAGCGCTGTAATCACCCTCTCGCCTGCAGAAAAGACAGCGTTACCTCTGTGTCGTGACAGCTGCTAAAGGCTCACCTACGATCCTGACGGTGCCTTTAGAGAACATGCTGTTCGTTCTGTCAAGCTTGCTGCTTTTTTTAAAGTTTTGAAGCTTGTTAAACATCTTCCACTTCTCTAGCCTTGGTAACCAGAAGATATATCCCAAAGGCAAAAATACCAATATCAAAATACCTTTGGTGTCTGGCTCAGGCTCATGCTGGGACAGGGACTAGGACTAGTATTGGATGCGTTTGCTGGGAGGAGCTGACAGCAGGTGACTTTAGGTGAATCACTCCATGTCTGGGCTCAGAGGACTCTTGAGATCTGCCCCTCAAGAAAGCGGCAGAGACAGACCAGGCTCCATCTCCTCGCCCACGCTGGCAAAGGGGTGTTTGTCAGCCTGGTGTACCTGCAGTTACAGGTTGGGAGAGTTTGCTGCTGTGCGAGTCTCAAGGGAGACGTGCTGCAGGATGTGCACATCCAGGCAGGCTGATAAGAGGGAAGAGTCAAAGCCCAGGGAAGGTGAGCCGAGATGATCTATTCTTCAGAAGGACTAAAATGTCCTTTTTAAACCCCGACCAGTAAAGGCTGCTGTGTTATTAAGAAACCAGGCAGTTGGAAGGTATTATCCCATTAAAGGAAGTACATCTCCTGCAAAAAGTGTTTCCTAAGGAAGCAAGGCTGTTCTGCTAAGGTTGACCTTGACAGAGATTTCTCCATTCTCAGCTGGATCTGGGAAGCAAGGAAGTTAATAAACTCGCTGCCGAGCAATTTAATGTTATTCTGTACACTCTACTCACTCTGGAAGCCCAATTAAGCATAAGAGAACAATGCATTTTTGCGTATTTAATAACATTTTTTCTGAATGTCACTATTTTAAAAACCCAGCAGATTAAATAGACCCACCCTACCCCCCTCTCCTCCCCGCCCAAAGCCAAAATTATCTCAACTAGGCCAGATATGTTCGTTGTGGTTTCTCCAGCTAAAAAGCTATCATCCGTCAGGATTGTAATTATCCATCCATCAGGACCGTATCAGCCATCCAGCTTGTAAAAACGAACACTCTTCTGTTATTTTTGAGGACACACAGGCTGTTCCACAGGATCAGCTCATGCCCACTATTTCAGAATGCCTCTGCAAGAGATTGAAAAAAGGGGAAGAGTGGTTAAAAAAAGCAATTCAGACATTAACAATGTCATGGCAACAGCAAATTAGAGCCTCAAAAGCAGAGCTCAGCTCACTAAAGGTTTAGGGAGTCACTGCACTGCAGGACTGAATGAAATATTCAGCACATAAAAGAGGTCCCCAAATGTTTTTTGTATTTGTGATAATGACGCCAAGCTGACTGCTATTTATGTATATTTTTGCCTAACCATGGATATTTTTTCCCTGCAAAAGATTTTAAAATAGTATACTTGTCAGGTAAGCGTGATTTTTTCGAGTTTGATTCTTGGGGAACTTTGGCACTTGCAAGCGTAATCATAAACATCAACTTTTTGCTCATGTGGAAAGCTACCGTTGTAGCAAAAATTGGCAGAAGGAGAAATTGAGCATTTTGGGGAAAGTTACCCAGCGATAGATTTTGTATGTTGAGTAAGGTGATATCTAACATGAGGTGACAGCCTGACCTGTAACCAACAGTGAGGTATGCAATCTGAAATGTTGTGCTTTCACCTGATGCTGTGCATGCGTACAAGCAGACAATAAACCTCCTTTGTTATTTCTTTCCCCTCGCTGCCCTACAGCTTCTCTTCTAGGTTTCTCAGCTGCCTTCTTCCCAATGAGGTCAATCATATCAAGCTGTTCGAGGATCCGGTGGCCATTCCCACCTCCTATAAGCTTTGCTTGCCTGATCTTTACTTCAAGCTTCATTCTAGTACTTAGTCTCTTGGTTATATTAGTTACCTGGCTGATACCAGTAATGGGATGGGACTGGGGGAAAAAAAACTGCATTGTGAAAAATATCCTCTAGTTTTAAAATAGGCTTATGCCAGGCTGGCAGAGAGAGAAAAACTCCAGCAGCGTATGTTCCTTACACTAAGAGGACTCCGAAGCGAGAGTACTCAACTCTGATTTGTCTTGTGTTTGTATCCTTCTTTCTGCCTTTTGTCCTCCACACCTCACAACTTTTACCCTTCCCCTTTTGTCTTTGCTATACTAACTTGGGAACTTGAAGCAAGGTTTGAAAGACCTTGGGACTTTCTGTCCATGTAAGTGCTCTCTCCTGGAGCGCTCCATGCTGGTGGTCTACAGGGTCACTGCTAACGTTTTCACACTCACCTGCCTGATACTGGATGGGAAAGAATGTGAGCATCCGAGGCTGTTGCAATATTTGCCCATTCAGTTGGCACATCCTGAGATTCTCCTGCCTTTGCAAATGCCGGGTGTCTTTCAGCTAAGTCTCTACTTCCCGTTATTCCTCTAAACAATTTCAAGTAATTTTTCACAATGCTGGAATCTTCTGGTTTTGAACTTGACCTTAAAGTGAGATTTTATATAGTGCTTACATACACACGCACACCGGGTCATACAGTCAGGTCAGTTTGTTTCCCAGTACGTTTCAGACCAAGTTCTGCAAGTCTTCAAGCCTTGCACCATTGATACACAGGCATCAAAAAAAGAGCAGCCTAGCAGACTTTAAAAGTTACCAGCTTTTGTGGTTTGCTGTCTCAGAGATCCTGATACCTGGATCCAAATCCACAGTCCTCTGTACCGCTGGAGGGGCTGGGAAGCACTTAGGCTTTGAATCAATCAGTACCAGAGCTGCCACTGAGCGAGGGTGGAAGCTTTTAGTGTTTTGTGCAATTAAGCTTAAGTGAGATAAAGAGGGCTTTCAGCCTGTAACAACGCCTTAAGTTAGGGCACGGTAGAGTTCGGATTCTGCTGTTTCTTGCATGCTCCCTGTAGCACTTATCATTGTCACTCTCGGGCACGGTCATGGGGCTCTCTGATGGAGAGGGCTTTGGCTCCGTCTGGCCAATGGGTTGCTGAACAGCCTTAGGCTGGTGAGACAGCTTCATGTTTCCAGAAGGTGAGCAGGAAAATTGCACATACACAAAGCAAGATCTGAATAGTGTTTCTAACAGCAAAAACGAGCTGCAAAGAGAAGCTTTGTGTTCAGAAGTCAAAGTCCGAGGAGTTCCCAAGGGTGCAGCCTCTAGTTTATGGTACAGTTTGCCATTTTCCTCTTCTTTAGGAACTTTTTAAAAAGCAATACTAAGGCTTAGATTTCACACTTCTCAGATTTCCCTCTCCTCCCTGTCTGAGCCCCTGACTACTCTCAGTTACAGGAACCCTAAAACCAGAAGTACCTCCTACACTGCTGCAACACCCAAGCAGTTGAGCCAGAGCCCAGAAAAGCCTTTATTGTGAAGGTGACAGAGATTATTTCTCTCCCAAAGTGTCTAAGACTTAGTTTCTTAGACTCAAAGCCATGACCTGGGTCCCACTCTGCTTTGGGAGAGGGCAGAAAGCTGCCTCCAGACAAACAGCTGGACAAGAGCAGGCAGACTGCAGGCAGAATTGACTGGGGGCAGATAGCTTGGGTAATCCTTACAAAATGGGCATTTTTTTCCCCTCCGGATTTAGAGAGGTGACTATTTTGAAGGAGCATGCAGATAGTCTAAAAGGGTTAGAAGAGAAGGGAGATGGTGAAGGGAAAGAGAGAAGACATCAGCTGTATCCCTCCAACTTGTAACTTGGTTGCCTATCAACATCTCCATCGTAAAGAAAATAACTGCTGTCAGGAGCTTCAGAGCCCCTCTGTACTCTGCTAATCTATTATTGCTTGTCAGAAGCCCCTTAAAGCAGAGTATGGATTTTCTAACAGAAGCCCTAATTGCTCCATTTGAACATGACTTACCCTCTCGAGTACATAGAGCCCTTGAGTTATCAGAGACAGCAAGAGAGAGGTGTACCCTGAGCTTTCCCCTGCATCTGCTCCGCTCTCCAACACCCCCAGAGCCAAAGCCCTTCTGGTGTACCAGTCTCTCCATTTATGTGGCTCTGCTAACCATCATTAGCAGATGAGTAGCACTGGCTGTGTAGCCACCTGAAGAAGAGTTCCCCGATAAGGCTGTGCCCAAAATATTTGAAAGAGCATCTTTAGGCAGAGGCTAGCACAGGGGCTGCTCCCCAGCCTGCCTGACTGATGTGTGCTCGCCCACAGATGCAATTCCTAAATCCCACCCTCTCCGTCCAACTTGCTTGTGCTGGTACAGGAAATATTGGTCGGTTTTGTTAACCCTGTTCACCTGCCTCTCCCATTGCCATTCCTTCCAATAAACCTGCAGGTTGCTGGAAAGCAGATTCGGTGCTTTATTTTTATGCGAGGCTTGTATTTGCAAGAGGCTCGGGCAGCCTTTGTTCCTGGGTGTCTGTGCCCTGTGGAGATGCACCCAGTAGTGCTCCCCTGTGCATGGGCTACCCGGTAACTTGGGAGTTTATCTTTGTCATACTCCCCAGGAATGTATGAGGAATGACTGCAACTTAGGCCATCGCAGCGGTATGTTCCCCTGACATTTTCTTGGAAAAGCATGGTTGCTGTGTGAACTGCATGGGGGAAGAGCTGGCTCTGGGTACAGATACATCCCTGGTGCTGCCCAGGGTGCGATGTTACACATATCGCCCTGGAAAGTAATGTGCTGTTGGGAGCATCCTTTCCCTCCGCCACTTCTTCATCATTGCCTCCAAACCGCCTCCTTCTCACCTACCTTTTGAAACTTCCTCTCAGTCTAGATTTCCACCAGTGCTTTCGAGAAGGAGGGGCTGCCAACCTCACTGTCACCCCACATATGTCTCAGAGCTACACGGCCACCCCTTCCCTCCCGTAACGCCTGGTTCCAACAGCAGCCAGGGGACCTGAGCAGCCCAAGAGCTCTCCTGGCCCTACACCTTGGCTCTCACCCTTTGAGGGTGCTGGGGACTGTTAAACCCCTATAGACCCGTTTCGTTTTGCCCATCTCACACTTGCAATGCAGTAGATGGAGAAAGCATGGGGAAAGGGGAGCACGTTTTCTTTCCAGTGACGCGCTAGGTGGCATCACCATTGCAAAACCAAAGGGTGAAGCAGGGAATTGCTCCCTATCCCCAGCGCAAAACCACAGAGGTGCTGCGCTTGGTTCTTCACCTTCAGGGCAAGACTACCTGAGATATTGTTGCTACTTAAATGCATGGTGTCAGCAAAAGCTGCCTGACGGATCGTTTAGCACAGAGTTTCTGGTCTTCTTAGCAGAAGGTTTATGGATCTGCAGATGAATGTGTCCACAATCTCTGTAAGCCTTTAACCTTGGCGCAGTGGTTGTGCATGGGGTGGGAATGACCACCAAGCCCAGCAGCAGCAAGTGGTATTTGCAGCTAGAGGTAGCTGGTTTTATGGTCTTACTGTTCAGAGATAAACTTTCCTTCCTCTTGCTGCCTGACACAAACACGCTCTGAATGATGGACAAGAAACTGATATTTCTGGGTGTTTTAATCATCAAAACAAATCAAAGCCATTTTTTTCCCCTGCACATCTAAGTGAATAAATTTAAAAACACCTCCCCTTCCCCTCGACGGAAGGAGCTGAGCTAATGCCAGCACATGCACTCTATCCAATTTTATTTATTTCCCTGGAAGTCATTTTCTGTCTCAAAATGCAGCTTTCTCAAAATCCCACAATTTTCAGGGAAGATGGTTCTGCTGGAATTCTTGACAGTGAAAAGCTGAACAGAACAGTTTGAATATCTTAATTTTTGCTACATAGCAATAGCAACGCTTAGCTGATAAGTGGAAGTGAGAGGAAAATTAAAATTAAAGGAAAAATTAAAAGAGGATATTTTGTCATTACTCTAATGTAAACATTTGATACTGCTTAAGTGAGAGAACTTAATACTATCTAAATGTGGCATGGAGAGAACCACCTGCCAAAATCTGTTGGCACATTTGTTTTGCAAAAAATCAGTGTAACTTCTTATCATGGCACAGAGGAGAAACCCCAGCATCCAGCTGGCGCGGACGGACACCGGATTGGCAATGCCAAATAGACATCTAGTGTCAAAAAAGAAAAAAAAGAAGCCTGAATTAGCATGAACATCATCTCTCCTTCCACACCCGAACTGATGAGAGCGATGAGTGATCACCTTCTCTGCAAGTGCTGACTACCATTCCTGGAAGAGGCTGGTGGCACCTTAGCCAGGCACCCACGGTAGGTAGTGTGAAAACAGCCCCTGCTGCCTTCCTCTGCAGGGGGGAGTCCTGGGCACAGTTTGTGGTTGGCGCTGCTTGTTTCTCCCAAGAAAGCAGATCCTTCATCTGGCACCTGAGCCTCTCGGAGCACGCTGCAGGCATGCTTCCTACCAAGCATCTGTCTCCTAGTCCTGCTGATGGGCACGCTCCAACCTTCATCTCACACACTCCTGTTGATGGAAGAAGGTATCACACAGGCACAGGAGGAGCGGAGGAGCAGGTTCATGGTCTCTGACTCTCCTCTTTTGTATGTTAGCATAAATAGGAGCAATTTCACCAAAGCCACTGGAGTTGCAAGCCATGAGAGAGAGGAAACAGGACCCCTCCATCCATACTTTTCAGGGTTGGAGATGTTCACCTTCAATTAGAGAGATGGGGAACAAGAGGGGAAGTTGCAAGTGACAGTGGAGAGACAAGACTCATACTTGGGAGGAAAGAGAGAAAAATTAAACAAGGACTGAAAGCAGGCATTTATTGTACTTCTGGAACCACTTCTGAGCCTGAAAGCATCTGAAGTACGGGAAAAGCTGAGTGTTGCTGTCATGGTCCCAGGAGAGAGGGGCACAGTTCTTAAAGTATGTGAACTTTAGAGAAACGCAGTCATCTGTTATGGCTATGAGGCCTCTATTTTATTTTAATTTTAATTAAAAGGATGTTTTGAATTTTTCCCACTAGCTGTTCCATTTTATTCTCTGATTAAGTCAGAAATCAACTTCTAAGAAGGACTGGACCTAGAGAATAACTCAAAGGGAAAACACTAATGAAGCTCTGAAATAAAGCTCTCTGTCAGAGACAGGCAGGACAAATACAGCACACAGGGACTTCAGCACAGTGGAGATGCTCCCGGTGGGGCACAAGACATCTCTGCAATGGAGGAGTTACTCCCCACTCCCTACTTGGGTGCTTGGAAGATAACCCTGCGTGTGTCTTCCAGGAGGGAAAAGCCTGGCATTTCTCTTCTGCATGAAATGCCGTCTGGTCCGTGGGGCCCTCTGGGAGCAGCGTGCCTAGGCTGACACGTCAGTAGCTTTCCACTTCAGCTCCATGAGCACGATTCCTGTGCATAACTGTCTGAGCGTCTTTACTCTCTGAAGATCTCTGTGATTTCAGCCGCTTCCTTTGACGATATAAATAATATGGTCTATTCTTAGCTCTCCAGCAGTATATTCAAATCTTTATCTAAATTCTGCAGAATTTTCCATTTCAGATGTTTGGGCTTCCAGAGGCAGCCTGCTGCTTATCCCATGTGTGGCATTATTCCTCTGATACATGATCTGAAAATTCAATTATCGGAGCAATTACTGATTTTTCTGAAATTTACAAGGAAAACATTAAAGTTTGATTAAGTGAGAATTCCCACTGGACTGATCAGCAACGAGACCAAAATTAAATTGTGTTTTTAATAGCTTTGCCACGTTGAAATGCGTGAGGAGTATCTGAGTGTGAAAACCCGTTGCCAAAAAATCAAAATTCTGAACGCTGAGCACTGAAAGACGTATTTCACTCATCGTAAAAATGAATACATGCTGCGCTAGTGCCTGAGCGTGGCCAGGCCAGGTGGAGTCAAAGGTGCCGTTCCAGTGGCGGCACGGGGCGTGAGCGCTTCACATTAATTATACATGCAGCTGAATTTAAGTGGGAAGAAGATGGGGTCCTAACCCTTCGGTGTTACGAGGTGCTGAACAGCATCACGCGGAGGAGCAAAGCAACAGGAAAATCACCACTTCTTATCTGGAGCTGGATCGGCAGCAAAATAATACAGCACTGTCATCCCTTGGTAACCCAAGAGACCCGGGCTGCTCCAGGCATCGCTCTTAGATGCCTTGCACCAGAACTAGGAGAAGGATGTCCATTGTGGGCATCTCCAAAATGCACGTGAGGGTTACTGGTTGTGAGGCACATGCACCTAAAAGACACTTGTGCAGGGTGTAAAGGTTTATCCCTTATAGCTAACTGTAGTATGAACCCAATTTATTATAGGCAGATAAACATCTGCCTAATTACGCCCTCCCAAAGATCGGACTGACATCTTAAAATCCAACACTTGCGCAGGCAGTTCATTTGCTTCTGCAATTTGCAGGTGTAAAAAAAAGCAAATTCATTTTAAACATTTGCTTGGAGAACAGATGAATCAGTAAAGAGTAAAGGACAGAGAGGCAGATATATGTACAGTTGCATCATCAATTAAATGACTGAAAACAACTTAGAAACTCAGAGCTCTGTCAGCTGCTGCTTCACAAGCTTCATAAGAAGGTGCAGTGCCTGTGCAAGGTCTCTCTTTGGACCTCGTGCCTCCTCTGAGTCCTTGGAGTACCCAGAACTACGTTTCTTAACAAGGTTGAAGATGAGGATTTGGGTGCTTTCCATGTACTGATGGCACAAAACTGTTTAGAGAAAGTTTACTTTACTTTCTCTATATTTACTAAAGGGGGGGTTGAAATGTTTGAATTTGGTAAGAGACATTAACGTCAGGGGAACACACATCCTTCAGGAACTATGAAGCTCTTTCTATTTGCACTGTGGCAATCGGTGTCTGGGCACAGGAGCTATCATTCCCCCAATTTTCCCCACTCCCACAACATCACCTCATCTTCCAGCATGGCACCGAGGAGTAAGGAAGAGCACAGAAATGCCTTTTAAGCTTCAGCCTCCATCAAATCAGAACTTCCTGACGCGGCACACTAATGCATAACGCATAAGCACTTGGGGCGCTCCCACCTCTTCCTCACGTGGAGGGGTTAATCAGTGAAATGAATTGTGCGTGGGGGGCCGGATTCCTTTGGAAAGCTCCTCTCCCCTTCCAGAGCCTCTGGATTCATCCTTCTTAAATAAACACACTTCAGAAATCTTTTGGAGTGTAAATAAGTCAGGGCAGCAGCAAGAAAGCAATTGCCAGTGAATAATTTGTAGAGCTGCTTGCAGCTGGCCTGTCCTCCTGGGGCCAGACCTGCTGGTTGGCAATGCCCCGCTTATACCTTGTTGATCTCGGCACATAAGCTTTTTTATTTAAAGAGGTTTCCATGATCCCCACTCATTTTTTCTTCCACCCTCCCTCCCTTTTTGAGCGGTAATAGCCAAGACACTGTTGACAGTGAGTACTTCAAACAATATCCTTCTGAATGATTTAGCAACGCAGCTCCTTCAATAACAGGTTCCTCTTGGATGAAATACATTCATATTTATGTAGGACAGAGGTTTTGGAATGCTATTAAATTTACATGGCGAGCTGGCAGAGCAGCCATCTTCATCTGATACAGAGAGAGGGAAAAACAGCCTCTTCACAGCAGCAAGGAAATATTTACGAACACAGAAAAATCCTGCCAGTGTTCATTACCCCAGCTGGGGGACGAGGACAGTTAACATTAAAATGGAAAAGCTTATTAAATTACGAGTCCATCAGGCTGGCCTGGTGGGGTGGGATGGAGAGTTTGGTGGTGTAGGTTATACACAGGCTTTTTTCACTTGTTTCACAAGCCCCTAATGTTGGAGGGGTTTTGTGTGGCTTCTCACCGAAATGAAGAAGGAAGAAGAAAAAAACCCACTGAGGTACAGTGAGGGTGGGTGGAGATATCACATCACACAAACTCTGTTTTGGGGACGGATGGGAAGGTGAAAGTAGCATGACTAAGGGTGAGGAGTTAGCACTCCCACAGAGGGAGCAAAGCTCAGTGCAGTGCACGGAAGCCAGGCAGAGAAGGGGACCAGCACCTGACACCACAGCCCCAGAAGGATGCTCGCTGCAGAACGCGGTGCCGTACGAGTTTGTTATCCCTAGCCCAGCAACGTGCAAATCTTACAGATGGATTTTGAAGACAAGACTCACCAGACCCATGACAATAAACTGAAATCGGGTTGACACAACATTGCCTGCTGTAGATCGTGACCCCTTTGGCTGAGGGGTCTAGAGGAAGGAGACAGACTCATCTCCTGGGGCTTCAGCAGAGCATTAGCTACATATGCAGCCAGATGATTCCTAGTCCAGCCAGAGAGCAGAAGAGCTTTGCATGGAGCTAAAGAATGAGCCAAAACACAGGCAGTGTGGGCCCTGCTGCAGCGCGGGGATGATGGGCTGTGATGGAGGGGAACGGGGGCCCACGAGTGGCATGTCCCCACTTTACCTCCCATGTCGGGTCTGCGAGCAGAGCTGCTGGAAAGCTCTTATGCCACCTCCACATTTCAGCGGGGCACGATCGCCGAAGACACGGCACCTCGGCACCGCAGGTTCGGTGCCAGATAACCATGAGAGTGGGTTCAGCGTGAGCAGGAGGTCCAACGGGAGCAGCTGTGCTGACTCCTCTGCAGTACGGCACCAACAGTCGCTGACAACGCCCAGCCCCGTGTGTATTTGCTGGGGCTGGGGCTGGGGCTGGGGGAGCACTGCGCTGCCCTCCAGCTCGGCCGTGCTCTCCTGTTCCGTGGCACCATTCCCAGGCTCGTGAGCGCTGGCAAGCCAGTGCACCAGCTACACCACCAGCCTGGTGTCATTTGAAACGGCGGTGCCAAGGGCTGCCCCCTCCTCCAGCGACTCCGGCCAAGCCAGGATCAGTGTGCGCAAGGACAGATCACACAGGCAGGCTTTCCAGCAAGGATGGAGAGCGTCAGAGGAGGGATGCAGGGTTGCCAGGCACAGAGCATCCTTCCCCACCTTGGGGCTGGCCTGCTTTTCCCTTCAGCGAGAGGGGCCCAGCACAGGCTGGGGAGATGCAACCCCGAGCAGCTGAGCACCCCCGGCCTTTGAAGGGCCCTTGGCACTTTTTTACAAGAGCAGAGAGGCAGTTACAGCGGCACCGTGGCCGACTTCCAAAGTGTGCAAATTACTTCTTGCCTCCTTAAATATTCTTTGCAGTGTCCATGAGCTCCAGAAGTGCCAAAAGCACTGGAGCAGCTCCAGCTGAAACAGATGTCTTGGTGTTATTCATTTGGCAAAGCAACCTTTTCACCTCCCATCCTAAACTCTTGCGCATGGTAACCAGGCTGTTCCATAGCCCCTGCGTTTAACCCCAGAGGCGGCTGCCTACCACCGTTTGCATGGTGGTGGCTTCATGGTAAATAAGTAGGTTGCATGAAGTTATTTGGGATCCAGAGCAGTACAGAAACGTACGATCTCTTTATTAAACTCACTGGGCTGTAGGTGGCAAATAACTTCAGCAATTCCCAAATGGCCTCAAAACATAGCGGCTGCAGAGAGGCAAATCAGTCATTTTATGCTCTAAATACTTAATGTCAGTGCTAAAAATGAAGAGATGGGAGAACGTCCTGGAGAAGCGGATCAGGGTGCAGCCAAAAACAAACCCCATCCTCATCTGGTGTAAATCGGTGCGGAGCAGCAGCAGAGCCAGCGCAGCGATGCTGCCCAGCCAGTAACACGAGCATCGCTGACCAAGCAGCGTTACGGGAAGAGTGACCCATATGATGCTTGAAGTATTTATACTGAAAACCAACAGTCTGCTCTCATTTCTGATCAAGCAGAGTTTGAAACGGAGGCAAAAAAGATGCCTTCAAACATGCTGCCCACTGACGGGCCCAGGGGACATGAAAGGCACAGCATGAGGCTTTTCTCGGTGGTGTGGGAAATAAGGAGGGGAGAGATAGGAAGCTGGGATTGCAGAAAGGAATTTTGAAAAAAATAAAGGACTAACAAGTTCAGGCTGTGGTGTGCCTTGAGAAAGATCAATGCAGCAGCTTTCTGATGCGGTCTGACTGAGGCAGCAGTAATGTGGACCGGGAATGGTGGAGCCCGCAGCTCTTGCCCTGGGATGGGCAGAGCAGGAGCCTCTCGGAGCCAACCAGTCCAGCCGGCAGGTATTGTATCTGCAGGCTTTGAGCTGGGAATGGAGCCTGGCACCCGGGCTCTTTTATTCGTTTGATGAGCTCCTTTTCCTTTGGCAGCTGAAAGGATGCTTGGCAGCACCAGGGCTTCACATCTTGTTCAGCTGAATAGGAGGGAGCAGGGTTTTGGCAGGGACAAAAGAACATACCACTGCTCCATCAATGGCCTCATTACTGAACGCTGTAGCTCGCAAGGAGCAGCAAAGAGCGATGGAGAGCTTTCTTCTGGTAGGCGAACATGGATTGGAAATGCATTTCCAGCTTGACCTATTGCTCTGAAGATAGCAGCTCAAAGGGAAGTTGAAAGCTTGACAGTTTTCATCTGCAGAGGAGATGTGAGCGTGTATTGTCTGTCCCTGGGCTGTGGCTCTGGAAGCCAGCCTGTCTGTGTGTGTCTGTCGAGAGCGAGCACGCGAGTTAAGCCATCTGAAGCAGGAGGGTGGCACAGAAAATTAAGGGGCAGGCAGGTTTTCAGGAAGGGGTTGGAGTGCCCCGAGGCGTTCAATGGGTGCTCAGCACCTGATCATGTTAGGACCAAGGGTAGCAGCTGCATTGTCTCCTGCTCACGCCTCTTGAAAAACTAAAACAACACGAGAAATCAGACAGCAAATACTCTGAAGAGGTAGCTGGTCACCCAGCTGGCTGTATTTTAGCTCTAATTTATTCTATAAATTTATTACAATATAAATCAATACTATTTATTCATTCAGACATAATGACGAGACTGTCTATGCAGATGCCATTAATGACCTGAGCAGATACATTTTTAAAGATGTCTAGGTGAGAATTTTTAACCAGCCAATAATAATGAATCCTGCAAAGTCTATTTTCTCTATTGTTAAGTCCAAGCAATGGGATTTTCAGGAACATTCATTGTTTCCCATTGATAACAATCTACAGCCGAGCCTGGTGTGAATCGGGTTAGGTCTATACCAAGTGCTTTGGAAAATCCCAACCCGTGTATCAATATTATGAACTATTTTGGGAGCCAGTTGTACAGAGGGTGGCACAAACCACACAATAAATGTCATGTTGAAGTAGGGCTGAGCACTTTGAAAGAGTATTTGCAAGTGAAAACTTGATGTGGTCTGTGGGAATCATTTCACGTAGAAGTGAAGTTCAGCCACGTAAGGATGAAAGTTATGGCAGTGGAAGGTGATCCAGGAATGCTGCAGAGGAGCTCAGGGCAGAAAGTTACCAAGCATGCGATATGCTTGGTGGGTACTTGTAAGAACTGGGGGCAAGAGGGTAAAATTGCTGTACTGGTTTTGATGCAAGCGTCCAAGTCCCATGCTTTCCTGATTCTTAAAACCAAGTCTCGACCCCGCCAGTCCATCCCCAAGCCCCAGGAGCTCACAGTTGTCTGGGGTTGCCTCCACCCAGTGTCCCCTGGGAAGAGGGGGAGCAGAGAGACATGGCAGCCTGGTCGTTCCCCAGCTTTTCCAACAGACCGTGCCTCCCTGCCCTCCGCCCTGCAGCCAGTGACCGCAGGCAGGCTGCCTCTTCACTCAGGCAGCACCTTCTCACGAGGCAAGGGAGGGTGACAAAGCAGCGCTGCCTGTCGCACGCCCGGTCTGGCTTGGTCTCCAGGTGGGGAAGATGTGGTGACAGCGGCCAGGCCTGCCGTGCTTCCCCGCAGGCAGACTTCACGTGGCTGGAGGCAGAGCCAGCCCTCCATCTCAGTGCCCAGGGCATGGCGATGAGGGCCAAATTCCAGCCTTGCTCCACCGTGACGATCTGGGAGGAATTCCCTGGAGCTAAGCTAAATTAAAACCATTTCAAGGAGGGGGAGTGAGAAGCAAACATCTTCATCTCAAAGCTTGCTCAGATAGAGCTCTGCGTAGCGTAGCAAGATGAATAATAAATAGCAGGCGTCCATCCATGTGGATGGATTTGCTCTGCCCACAGCAGAGGGTGCAAAAAAAAAAGTGCGAAGGGAGCCTTTCCCAGCAGCTCTCCCTCTGCTCTACCTCCTGCTCACATGGTATTGATTGAGAGAAGGTACAAAGGAAAGACATTAGTTAAATAAAATGTTTTAACGTCAGGCGGGACATCAATGGCCAAGTTGTTCATCATCCCAAAGAGTCTCTGAGGAAAAGGAGAGGGAGAGGCGCGAGCCCGAGGCTGGCTCCAGCCCAGGGCAGACCAGCACCAGCACATACCAATGTCCCCTGTCCCTCCCGGCCGCCCCCGGGAAATGCCCAGGCTCCCTCCTCCTCCCCTCCCGTGTCAGGAGCTCTGTGTTGGTCGGGCTGCCAAGGAGCTGGGAGCCAGCTCGAGGAGCTCCTGACCCAACGCCTGTCACGTTCCCAGGGCATCCGTGCCACCCTCTGGGACCCGGAGGAGAAGCTCCATCAGCTCACTTGGCATCACCATCCCAAGCTTTTAGGCGTTCCCATGAGACACGAGTGAAAGGAAAAGCAAGAGCAGGGCGTCTGCAGGCAAGCGTCTCGGCTGGCGCTGGGGAGCCTCTCCCCTCCCAGTCTGATATCAACCCCATAAATTATCTCAGGGGCATTTTACTGCGGCAGTCACCTACGTAAGGGCAACGCGCACGTTAAATAGCAACACAGTGGAGCCACAGACCTGCCCACCTGCCCTCTTCGAGGAAGGGTGCTGTCAGACGGGGGCCGTGGGTGCCACTGGTGGGACGTGGCGGGCAGAGGGGTCTTTGCTCTCCCTGTGCCTGAAGCATCAAGTCTGCTCTCCAGGCAGCTAGCTCGAAAGGCCGTAAGAGCAAAGCCATCCTTGCAGCCATAGTGAAAAACTGATTCTGCAGCTTGGCTTGCACACAGTTATTCACATACTGCACAGCACTGGAAACCTTAAAAAATGGGTGAAAACATGTTTCTTTCTTAATGGGAAGAGCTGGAGGGATGCTCCTGTGCTCTGGCACCTCCTGTCTCACTCCCTGGGGTGTGGAGGGGAGGAGGCAGCTCCTGGGGTGGGAACTTGGGAGGCTGAAATCAATAGCATGCTGCAGCCCTGGCTGAAAAGCTCCTGGGACCCAGGAAGGCTCTGCCTCGGACAATGGATTATTTTTAACTAGTTCGAATCTTCAAACACTGTAGCTTAAAAAAGGGGGAAAAGAAAAGAATAGCTGATTTGTGCAAGCTCCCCTGCTCCCATTAAGTCGGTGGAAGTGGTGCTATGCATTTCAATGGGGGCAGGACTGTGCTTCTCATGAGATAAATTGCCCCCTGTCCCTTTGCACGCTCGGTGCAGCTAGTCCTGGCTTGCTCAGCTTTGCTCTTTCCTGGCCCCCACTACGAACACCCCTCCCGCCCTGGTACGATCCCCAGCAGATTTTTTTGTTGTTGTTGTCACTGAGCTATTCATTTTCCATAGGCTGCCTTCGTTCCCGTGGCCTTTTGCAGCTAGGAGACAAGATGTTGCCTTGGAAACAAAGCCCCTTAGATGTTTGGAGTCTCTGGGATTGCTCTTGTCTGCTCCCGAGTACTTTTGGGTTATTTTTATTAACCACACAAAGATGCAGTAGGCTCGTAGCCAAGGCAGAAAGTAGCCCTGGGAGGTGGAGGGAAGGCGAGCGTCTTACTGGCATCGCTCACTCTGCCGGGGATTTTTTCTTGCAATGCGCCACGGGCTGAACGCCTGCGAGAGAAATGGCATCTCCAGAGAGCGCTGCGCACGCAGGGCTGTTCCTGGGGCTGGGGATGGCTGCAGGCAGGCACGCAGGCAGAGCCACAGGAGCGCCAGGGAGAGAGAGGACTGCCGGGAGAGAACAAGCAAAAGTAACAGAGAAGGGAAAGAAAAGAGGAACTAAGAATGGCAGACATCTGGGTTTGTTGGGGTTTCTCACTTTCTGACCGACCGACCGTGCCACGGAGGGACCGCCGCGCATGCTGCTGCTGAGATGTACGTGGTGGCTATAGGCCCCCTCTACTTATTTTAGAGGAAATTGGATTTCCAGACCCTTTAGACAGCCATGAAGATCTCTGCTCCGAGGTTTTCGCGGCAATTCTGCTCTGTGCTGCAGGGCGAGTCGGGGGCAGCATAAACAGACCTCCAGCCTGAGCTTTGCTCCTGGCCAGGTGGCTGGAGCACGCCAGCTCCGCCTGCCCCAAATCTGTCGGCGGGAGAGGTCTGACCCCTTTGCAAGGGGGCTTCGGAAGGTGGTGAGAGGCTGCGCTGCTCCCATTTCCCCTTATCCAGAGGCATCACTACATGAGACTGCCAAATACAGTTCCTCCGCGGAGAACATTTCGGAGTAGGCTTTTATTCCTTCTTCTGCAAAGATGTAAAAAAAGAAACAAAACAAAAGCTGATTAAAAGAAGCTCCCTAATCCCCTGCTGGCACTTGAAATATTTCCAAAACAGCAAAAGCATTCCAGAAAAAAGGGAATATACATTATTTTCCAAAAAATAATCAGTACAGTATTAAGCCTATGCCTTGTTACTCATGTCAACAGAGTCCTTTGCGCTGTACAGCCACGAGGGAGGGCTTCCAGCTGCAGTGGCTGCATGACTTGCGGAGCCAGGGAGGCTGGCACAAAGAGAGGGGGAGCAGCACAGGGGAAGGAAGGAAAGCACCGAAATAGGATGGGTCTGAGACGGTGGGCGAGGACTGGCAGCCTCACACCCACGGGGGTGAACACCTCAGGTCACAGCCACAGGGAGGTTCCACCATAGTGCTTGAGGTGTTGCAGCTATTTCCCTTCCCAACTACAGACAGGCGCTGGTGCCATCCCCACCATTTTGTGGGGCTCAAGGTGCTCTGCAATGGCAGCAAAATGTTTTAGGCTGGAATCCACATATTCCCCATATGTATCACATAGGATTACACACAGGGAGCGACTTTGCTGTTTCATGGCATTTTCCGTCATAGCTGAGACTCACAGATGCCCAGGCTAGCAAGATGCTCACAGATTTTCTTATCCCTTCTGGTACACCCTCACCGGAGCAAGGAAGTCTGCCTCATCCTCACAAGTGTCATAAATGCTGGGTGCTTTTTGTCCCATTTTTGCTGATTTTCCTTGTCAATACTACATTGTGCCATGGTTACAGAGATGTAGGACTAATCCAGCTACAGCAGGTTATGGGCTTTTTGTTTTTGACAGTCTTTGAAGCTATATTTGTGCCAGAAGAATAAATAATAAATACACACAACAGCATCAAAGATTTCTTCCGGGCCCCCAGCCTATTTCTGCCTATCCTTGTTAAACCATTATAAAGGTATTTCTCTGCCAGCCTCTTATTTTATGGCCTAGCCTGTCATCTAATGCTGCACCTGAGGTCCCATTTATCCACTCTCTGAAAAGAGCAGTTAATAAATAAAAGTTCCTGTTAATAGCCCTGAGAACAGCTTCCCTGGAATGGCAGTGCTCACACCCACCCCACCAGATTCCCCCCTTCCTTCCCCTCCCTCCTGTCTTGCTTTCCCTCTTCTTCTTCCTCCCACCCTCACCTCACCAAAGGGTTGGGGAGCTTTCTCGATGCTGTTGTAAGGAAAATATAGGACAATTTTTCTCTGCAGCAACCTGAAACAATATATAAGCAAATCTGTTAGTGTGTGAAGTGCCTCAGCTCTGGTAAGATGGAACTTGCTGGGGGTTAGTCTCTGTAATCCCTGCTGATCAAAGGCAGAGCTCCTCCGAGCCTGTTACAAGCACCTGAGTCTTGATTTTGCTGGAGATACAGCAGCACGGGAGAGATTTAGCAACAAATTTGGTTTTCATCCACTCTTAACACTGGGGCTCCTTCTAGGCAGCCACAGACGCCTCGAAGAGCCACTTCTCACCCTCAGCCCCATCACATGCAGCTTCCACTCCCAGCTGGGCCTCAGCCAAATGCTTTTCCACCCCAAGTCTTAGAAATCCTGGTCCTCCCTGCAGAGAAGGGTTCACAGGCAGCTGGAAATTAAGAGGGAGAGAAGCTAGACGAAGGTTGTAGTAATAATAAGTTACGGGCAAAACTTTGCTAACCAGCCACTCAGTGAATCATGTCTCGTTTCAGCCCATCCCCTCATGGCGTTAATATGATGCCTCTTGAGACCGCAGAGGCCTCCGGGGCCACCCCGCGGCTCCGTCGCTGGTTGTGCGCAGCCACAGACCAAAAAGGAAAACCTTATCAAGCCAGTGCAGGTGAAGGCAGTAAGCATGTGCATTACTCGGGCAGCTTTCTTGAGTATCTGCATTGGGAGCTGGTGCCAGTGACAGTCCTGAAACGACCGCAGGTTTGCACACTTCCATTTGCACGCTTCCGTCGTCTCTTCTTACAGAGGTTCCCCAGAAAATATCGATATGCAATAGAGAAAGCTGGGTAAAGCAAAGCACTGCTGTCTTTTCCAAGGTCCCTCTTCCCAGATGTCGTGGTTTAGCCCGGATCAACAACCAAGCCCCACGCAGCCGCTCGCTCGCTCCCCCCTGGTGGGACGGGGGAGAGAATTGGAAGAGTAAAAGTGAGGAAACTCATGGGTTGAGATAAAGACAGTTTAATAGGGAAAGAAAGAGCCGCGCACGCAAGCAAAGCAAAACAAGGCATTCATTCACTGCTCCCCATGGGCAGGCGGGTGCTCAGCCATCTCCAGGAAAGCAGGGCTCCATCACGCGTAACGGTTCCTTGGGAAGACGAACGCCATCACTCCCAACGTCTCCCCTTCCTTCTTCTTCCCCCAGCTTTATATACCGAGCATGACACCATACGGTGTGGGACATCCCTTTGGTCAGTTGGGGTCAGCTGTCCCGGCTGTGTCCCCTCCCAGGTTCCTGCGCACCCAGCACAGCACGGGGAGCTGAAACAGTCCTTGACTAGTGTAAGCGCTACTGAGCAACAACTAAAACATCTCCGCATTATCACCACTGCTTCAGCACAAATCCAAAACACAGCCCCATACTGGCTACTGCGAAGAAAATTAACTCTATCCCAGCTGAAACCAGGACACCAGAGTACTTCTTCTTTAAGCAAATAAGGAAAACTTGCTTAAGTTTGCAGAAGAAACTCCGTTCCCAAAGTGCCCTCGCTGTCAGACGCGATGCCCCGTTAGTCAATATTGAGCCAATTGCTGGGACAGCTCCTAAACAACAGTCCCAGCGTGTCCTCTCGCCCCGAGTACCGGCATCCTGGCCGTGTAGGTGTCAGACTTTACATACCTCATTTTGCTCCTGTAAAGCCCAGGTCAAACCTAAGGAAAACCCCTTCATCTGCTCTCAACAGCGGTCGTCTTGTAAGACATTTGGTGAAAGAGTACAGGACTGAAAACCAGAAAATTTGAGGTGGTGAGAATCCGAATTAAACCAGCAAATAAGCAGTGAATGAAGGACTCTGGATAAGAAAGTTCTTGCTAAACTTATCACTAGACCTGGACAGAAACGTTTGATGAATTTTCTAAAAAACACAGTCTAAAAGAAAACAAAAACATTTGTAAAATCTGGTCAAAATCTACGGGTAGTCATGGCCAAGAAGAAATTATGTGAAAATTTGGAGAATTTTTCAGAAGGATTTAGCATTCCTGAAAGGCCAAAGTGTTTTGTTTTCATTCATTTTTCCAACTTTTCATTTGGAAACAAAATTTCTGCTTGAAAATTGACCTACATTTAAAATAATAATACTGAGCCCCCAAATAACTCAAAACAAACCAAAATATTTTGGTAGAGCTCAAGGCAAGTGCTTTGGCTGGATGTGAAATGAAATTTTTCGGAGGATTTTGGGTCCGCAGAAGAATGCAGGGGAACATGTTTGATCCAAGCTGATTTTTCACACCACCTAATTTTTCGGTTCTGCTGCCAAGTGGAAAATCCAGTATTATTTGGCTGCTGTGATACACCAGCAATGTAAGAAATCATTGTAAGACACTCTGTGAGGCAGAATTCTTGGGTATGGACACCAAACCCACCGACTGCTGTAGCTGTTTCAGTGGAGAGCAGTAATAAATCCCTACCCAGATATCCCAATTTTGGGTTTCAGAGAAGAGGCAACAGGGAGCTGAAATTTAGCGTGATTGGGGTGAGGTGGGGGGATTTTTCCTCTCCACCTTGTTCCTTAAGTATGTATCTTCAACACGGATCACCAAGTAAAATAGGACCATAAAATGAAACAAGTCTCTTTCTGATTGAAACACCATCGCTTTCTTCAGGGGCAGATGACTGTAACCCACAGACTTAGTCATTCATCGTACGAGGCACTGATAAATCTGCTGGATTAATTGTAGAGTGGAGATTAGCACCCACCGTTCAGCATCAAGCTCTGAGCATTAAACTAATTACTAGGTTCCAGCACTGCACGGCTTCCCAGCGGGAAGTCGCTGCCCTATAAATCATCATACACAAGTGGCGTTTAGCCAGAGATGTTAAAAAAAAAATCGGCTTTCTCCTGGGAATACTCCCACCGCAGGGGCTGGTTTCCCTTTCTGTTCCAAAGACAAAGCCCGTTTCCCCTTTTGTGGTGGGAAGGCTTGGAATGAAGCCGTGTCCGCTCTGCCCTGCCAGCCTTACACAGTCTCCCAAAGGGATATTGGTGTGGAAAATCTTAAAGACATTTGAAGAGTGGAAGACGTGCAGGCTAAAGCCGTCGGTAACTCCCAAACCTGGAGCAGGCTCCCAGAGGATCGCCACACTCCCACTCAACTCATCCTCAGCCATTCGCTTTGCAATGAATGTAAAATAGCCATTTATTTTACAAATGCCCGGAGCCAACACAGCTTCCCCACCTGCTCTCCCGCTGTGGGGTATCAGGCATTTCCCCACCATCCACTGCAACACAAACACTCCAGTGCCGTTACACTTTATGGACTTTTACCCAGCAGGGAGGATTTTACAGGGAGAGGGGCAGTAGGCTGCAAGGATTTTGTTCTCTCATCTTTACGTGTTTCCAGCCTCCTCCTCAGCGCCGCGGCAGAGCTCTTCCCTGCAGAGCATGAAGCCATGCGGCTAATGTCCCCCATCTGTGACTCTCTCTCTCATCCCCTCCCTGGTGGGCAGCGCTGTCTGTGCCTGCATGGCCTGAAAGTCGTCAGCGAGGGATGACGTTTGGGCTTGCAGATCCCCTACCCAGCCCTTTTGCTCGGTGCTTGTAGGACAGAGGACCCACCAAAGCATCCTGCCCTCAGAGGGACGCTGGTGGAGTTTGCAGTGGCTCCTGGTCTCTCAAGGATGCCATCTTCTTGGATTAGAAGTGACTGGGACAGACAGAGCGCCATTTTCTCACCTTCCGTTGCAGCTAGTGGGTCAGGACCTATTTTGAGACCATTTAACACATGCTTTCTGGCTTCCCCATCCTTGCTTGGAAAAAACAGGTCAGCTATCCACTGTGCTTGGCTTGCCCAGCTCAGGAGCTCTTCTGAGCTCCTCAGGAACAGGGGAGGACCCTATGATGTCCTAGAACAAAGGAAATTTGGGGAATTACTTGCCCTTCAGTGGCATCCCTCTGCAGATTGAGGTCTGTGTTATTGGGTGGTAGGTTTTTTTCCATCTCTCTGGTGAGTGAAGCGCTATTTCTGACAGGACATAGGGCCGTAGGAATTCTTACAGTGGTGGTGGCCAACACACAGCCCATGGTCGTAGTCTAGTCCATGCATTACCCAGCCCCTGGATTGCCAGATTGCCAGTAGTCCAAACAGGGAATATTATTGTATGTGCGTTGCAGGAGGGGAAAAGAAGTTTATAGGCACATAAGAGCTAGCAATTTTTATTTGCTCAGCTGCGGTATCATACAGAATGGGTAGGAATAAAAGTTGTACCAAACACAAAGAAATTGGCCTGCTTTGGAGCCGTAATAATCTATAATATCAGTCCTGCTCAGCGTCTCCCCAAATAGGAACCAGCAGACAGAAAACACGGCAGTAACAAGGTTTCAGGATAGAGATCCTAGGCCAAGTACCAGACACAGAGAAGTTGTTTGGCCAAAACAGTCAGAGGTGATGGGACCATCTTGGCTCCAGAAGGATATGAAAACCAGGGCTTTGATAATTGCTAGCCAGACAGCACAACCTCGGGAGGAAAGATCTGCACGTCACCGTGGCTGTCAGGTTACGTTTTCTGTACAAAATTGTCTGTCTGCCCACAGACAGACAGCAGCCCTTTGGCATTGTACCCAAGTCAACCAACCTTTTTGTGAGCTATTTTACACGAACAGGGTAGGAGATGGCTAGCGTGACGCTGTGGAAAGCCAGCCATCTCTAACTTAATTTGCTAGGCTTATCTTTGCTGTGTGATGCAAATTGCTAGAGAGCACTACACCGAGCTTTGCATCGGTGTAAACCCCTCTTTCCCAGACCACTAGGATCTGTGTCAGGAGCTTTCCAGATCTGCCACTGACTAATGAGCGTGGACGGAGGGGATGTAGTTTGGGTGCCCACCTCGTGGTGTTCTCTAAAGGGATAGATCTGAATAAGCCACTGGATAATTTTTTACTAGCTCGGCGCCTTCCAGGGTCTCTCAGATTGCATGCCCAGCAAGCCAAATGCCAAGCAGAGGTGGGAGGCCTCAGTTAAATGTTCTGAAGGTGGATGGAAAAGTGGAGGAGGAAGGGAGAAGGGTGTCTCTGCTGCAATGCACAGCAGCTGCTTCATGCCAGACAGATTTCCACAGATTCAGAGGTCAGCTCTGAAACACAGATGTGTGAGAAAGAGAGGGTGAGTGAGGGGGAGAGTCATATGTGTAGCTACTTATTCAGCATCTACAAAAACTCCTATGGACTTGGAGCTGAGCCCTGGATGCCTCTGGAAGAGGCGTATTCACTGGCTCTGCTTTGTTTCCAGAATTCATTCAGGCTGCAAATGCTGTGAAAATAACTGGCTTTTGCTGTGAGGCAGCCATACTTCAGCTGTGAAGCAGGGTCCAGGTTTCTGAGATGCTCTCTAAGGAGTAGGAGGAGGAGGTTTTCAGTTTATGAGCCATGCTCTGCCCCCAGGTTAGAGGACCTTGTTTCTCACTGACGTAGCAGAGGCACATATCGCTCTGCCCCGAGGTCAGGATCCGGGTCCCCCAAGGAGGCCCCCCTCCAGGGACATCCTTTGTGAACGCTGGATTCTTTCAAGACATCACTATCCCCCCAGGTTCCTGGCTGGTGATGGCCACTACTCTTCTCAGCTGTGCACTAGGTTATACAGGATCGGCTTGCTGATAACTAGTACTGTGCCTCTGATTTGTCTTGCACCGCCAGCAAAATGCAATGCTTGTCTCTTCCCCCCGCTGCATGGATTTTCTGAAACGTTCTGAGATGCAGCTCCGAGTACAACCGGCCACCAAAGGAAATTGCCCCAGTGTTAACCTTTAAGATAGACTGAGTGACAAGTGTGATTAATCAGAGCAAATAACAGCAAAAATTATATTTACTGGGATTTAGTTCATCAAAAGGAAAGCACGGTGCCGTATGACACGCTGGGTCAGCTCTCCTGTGCGTGTACGTCAGCGCAGCTCTCTAGGGGTTAGCAGGTTTGTACCACATAGCTTCACATAAGGCTTTGTCTTTCCCTTAAATTCTGCCCGTCCAGAATCTACTCCTTTCTGAAAGAAGAAGAAAAAAAAAAAAGTCCCTCAGTTAATGTCCAGGCAACTTCAAAGGATCAGAGTGAGGATTTGTCCTGGGATGGTCAGAGAGATGGGGACCCGAGTCTCACTCCAGTGCAACTCTGTGGCAGGCAGGGAAGGAGCAGCTCTGCTGGTACCTTTGTGGGCACAGATCATGGCCGGTGGTGAGGAACAAGTAATGAGGGGTGATCTATATCTGCGTGATGAAAAATAACGAGCTTGCAGAGACAAACATGACTGCCAGTAATGTCAGGCTGCTCGGAAGTGCCCCTCTCCCTTCCAGCAAGGTAACAAATTAATCGGGCTATGTGGCTGTTGCAAGCAAAGTCACAAGCTTGCTTGCTGAGCACAGCCTGTGTGCTTGGTGGCAGTGACATATGGGAGACAATTAAATAACTGCGGTTATGTCCAGGTTAGTGAGAAAACAGATCCCCTTATGAGCTGGATTTATACCATGTGTCTAGTGCAAAGGTAGACACACAACCCGCGGTTAGAAAGGAGACGCACTGACTTCCCGCTAAGTTTACAAGCTTCTTGTTCACATCTGCCTATGGATTTCACTGTTGTATAAAACCCCTGGCCCTGTTGCATAAAACCCTCTCCATTCCCTGACTGGTGCGGAGGTTCATTCTTTAACAGAGGGTTATTTGGTCTTTTAGCTTGATGGCTAAAGCCTGGATGTGTAATCTCCCATCCCAGGGTTTCTCAGCTTCTCCCCAAGCCCAGCCCAGCCAGCCTGCTCCAGTTCTCCCGCTGCAGGTGGGCACATTCAGCATTCCGGAGTGGCACAGAGCTGAGCAAATCCCGCTCTCGGTAACAAGGCAATTGGCTCGGGGGTTAGGGTCTGACCCGCTGTGGACAACGCAAACCGCTGGGAAGCAGCAGTGGGATGCATGGGAAGGCTGCGGGGATGGGCTGGGGTGATCCCACTGGATAAGAACCAGCCTGAAGGTGACCGGCCCAACCCCTTGCCCTCCTCCCAGCCAGCGTGTACCGAGGGGACGGGAGGCAGAGCAGCCGGGGAAACACAGAGGCAGCAATGGAGGGAGCAGCCTTGCACCATTTTGTGGCTCCTTCCAGCAATCCCAGGGGCAGAGCGCTGCCTATTTTTAGCTCCTGAGGTAGCTGAAATACCACCGTGATATTCATTAACAAAACCCCCGTTGGATGGCAACTGCAAGGCAGGGGTGGGGGGGGGCTGGTCGGTCTCGTTTGTTTTGCTTTATTTAATTGCTGGCTTCAGTACAGAGGCAGAGCGTGGCAGGAGGCTCGGCTCCTCTCACCTCGGGAAAAGCCGGAGTGCCAGACCCGGGGGAGGCGGGAAGGGAAAAGTCAATCAGGCAGTATTTAAAACTCTACCTGCTGTGCCCAGGGGGGGCTGGAGATTTTAATGTCATTCCCAGCTTGAGATGCAGCCTGGAGAGTGAGAAAAGAAAGGGGTATCTTCTCTTCCTGGATCCTTAATTGCTCGTTAAATCATCTAACAAATGCCTGAACTCCTGGAAGGCCCCATGCTCCTTGACAGAGGGGCTTCGTCCTTGGCAGGGGGGAGGAGTATTTTTAAAAATACTCGTTTCACCTGCTTTTTCTGGGTCTATAAAATTGAGAGTTCAATGGTTCACTCTGCAAAATAAAACTTAAGTCTGGAATATTTTTATTACCGTTCAGCAGGAGCAATAAACTTTCCTACCAGCCTGTTGACTCTGAGTCTGCCCTGCAGGCAGTCTGACCTGCCTGCACTGCGGGAGGGCAACCTCTCCCATCCCAGAAGGGACCTCTGGTGACTGCAGAGGAGCAGGTACCAAAATCATCCCCTGCCCTACGAGCTCAGCCCCGCTTCTCACCCAAGCAGACCTGATAACCGCAGCCAGAGCTGCTTGTCCCTGGTCACTCCCGTTCTGCCCTGTCATCGCTGTTCATCTATATGTCTTCTGCTCAAACCCTCTTGTGTTGGGTCTTAAATCACAGGGGGCTGCCACAAGTCTCGGTAGCGGAAAGGGTGAGGCAGCTATTTCCCAGCACAGAAAATGTGACGACCGTGCCGTTCCCGCTGGTGCTTTGCAGAGAGTCACCTGCAGTTAAACCCACAAAGCTCAGAAGAAGCCCAGACCCTGCCCGTAACAGCTGGAGAGCTTCAAATGTGCTTTGCCATCACAGACAGATGGACAGATCTGTGACTTACACCTATAATCCCTCCCTCAGTAGTCATGAAAACATACGTAATACCTCTGTCCTACCCGAGTGAAAGCATGGATGCTTTTTCTGCACCACCCATCCACAAATGGCCCGCAGCCCCGAGCAGACTGGCCATTAGCAGGTTTTGTGTCATATAGAGTCCATGAAAAGAGCAGAATTACAGCTCCAGAAGGGCAGGCAAGCCATACTGATGATTTATGGATATTCACTGAGCTCACGAAGCACTCTGGGGCAGAAAACAAGCTTTTGAAATTAGCTGAACTCTTCAAGGCTCTTCATTTGTCTTGGCTTTGAGGTGTGAGTCACCAATACTATTTCTCCAAAATAAACAGTCTGTACAGAGGGCTGGGAGGATTCCCGGGCACTAAAATATGAAGTTAAATATTCTGCAAGAAAGACTTTATGTTCATAAAGTCTTCAAAGCATAAAGACTCCACCCCATTAAGTTTTATGGGATGGTGTCTCCATACAGTACTGAGACTTCTTCAGCCTGTAAAGGCTGGACGTTCAGGGGACTTGAAGATCTTTCTCTGAGCATTGAAATCTCCAGCAATTTCAGTCTCCAGTGCTAGCAGTTTGGCGCCCTGTGATTTTTCAACAGTTTCAGTGCTCAGTAAAGAGAGGCTGCAGAGGAGTTTTGATCCTGGCCATGCAGGCCATGTCATACACCTTGTCATTCCCACCCGTGCAGTTAGGTTATTGTGGTGCTCTCCAACGTTGGCACTCCTCCTCCACTTCTAATTGTACCCATGACCCAAGAAATAACCTGCTTGCTTTACCACAAAACCTGTAACACCTCGTCCCCGGTGGTCAGGCGGTACCCAGGGAGAGCAACCCATTCAGTAGCTGGGCTGTTCCCAGCATAGCTGCTAAATCTGAGCGTCAGACAGGAGCATCGGCAGCACCTGGCAGGGCAGAGGAACAGGACAGAACCTGTCACTGCAAAGGAAGCAGAGGGGGTCATGAGTTTGGGTGTCCTGCTTCGCACACGAGCCACTGTGGACTATTACAGTAGGGCTGAACTCAGCTATTCCAAGGCTGTCTAGACATTCCAATCCTAAATCTGAGACATCTTCCACACCCGAGTTGTGTCAGAACACTATCCTTCAGGAAAAGTTGCTGTTCCAGAGAATCACATTTTTCTCACCAAAAAAGATTCCATCTGAAAACGGCCAGCTGGCCCTGCCCTCACTGCCATACTCCTTAGCTGCAGGAGATTCCTCTCCCTCTGAGTCACAAAGCACGACCGCCAGCCAAGGTGGTCTGTGTTAACATGAGTTAGCCCCTGTAGCAGGGGCTCAGAGCAAAGAACAAGAATTCAGAAAAAGCAATAAACCAGCATCTGAAAAAAAAATTGTTTCTGGAGCTGTCATTTCTGATACAAGCGGCCCCTACTTCGGCAAGGTTACTCACTCGCTTAAAACAGGTATCACTGCAGGATATGCATCACTTTGCTAACAGTTCAAAATATACTTGTACACATACGAATTTCCTTCTGTTCCCAAGAAGCTCCACACATACGCCGTGCCGATGGGTTTGTCTGCTGAATAGAAATATTTGTTGATGTGAGGTGGATTGCACAAATAACCTCTTTCCAAATAACCTCCTTCTTGTGACTTCCTTGCTCCATCCTCCTTTTGCCCTTTCTGCTGGATCGTACGGTGTGGGTCCTAAAGCCCCACCCAAGAAACGCAGCCTCTTTACTCCTGACGATTTGGCGAACTGTTCCTGAAATCTTTGGCTCCCAATTCTGCCTTGAGCATCTACGTGACCTCTTGTTTCTTTCCTCTGCAGGCTGATGCCAAGATGGTCTGCGATGTCGTAAGTCGGATGGAGGACACAGAGCCCTTCTCTCCAGAGCTGCTGTCAGCTATGATGAGACTCTGGGCAGACTCTGGGATCCAAGAGTGCTTCAACCGGTCCCGGGAATATCAGCTTAACGACTCGGCCCAATAGTGAGTATTCCTGTCCATAGTCTTTTGTGTTAAGAAGC
Organism: Anhinga rufa; assembly: GCA_013400875.1. Lineage (NCBI taxonomy): Eukaryota > Metazoa > Chordata > Aves > Suliformes > Anhingidae > Anhinga > Anhinga rufa. Next base: position 31,432 of record VZTV01117284.1, read on the forward strand.
TGCATTTGGGCTTGTTAAAGTTTTAACTAAAGCTGATGACCTCATAGCAGTGGATCCGAACACAGTTCTGCTTACAGACTGGGATGCGTGTTGTGTCACAGGCTGCTGCAAGGCAGAAACGATCAGGCAGGACATTCAGGTCCCCTCTGGCCAGTCTGGGGTCAGGTCCGTGACCCCAAGGCCAGGCTCCCAAACTGCTCCCAGGCGGCTCAAGGTAGGTTTCTACAAGCACGGATCTAGTGTGCAGAGGCAGACCAACCCATGGACGTGGCTGATGGCTTCTTCATTTGTCTGAAAGATAACAGAAGGGTGTGATCGCCTGCTTTGTATAGCAGTACAAAAGCTCTTGGGTTTGCTTTTCTGTTAGCCACACACTGTACTGATAGGCAGCTGGATTACAACCAAGGGTAAGGGACATCTTTGCTTGTACAGTGGCATTGCATTATTCTCATAATACAGTTGGTGGCATCTTAGGGACCACATCCAGATTGTTTTAAATGGTGATTGTCTGAATCCATGGCTTTGGTTCATCCCGTCACAAGGACTGGACATCTACCCATTAAACAGCTGCTCTGGCTCTGAAGAAATGTTGAGTGCCTCCCCAGTTTCAGTTCAGACCCATTTCTGATCATAATTCATCCAATCTTTTTGCCTCCACCTGGGCAAGGAGGCTAAAGCTTTTCATCCCATAATTTCAATTGCAGCAGCTGTTGCAGTCGGGCAAAATGTTCCCTGGCCCTGCTCTGTGTCTTGGGCAGTAGTAAGTAAAACATGGTTAAGTATAAGCATAAGGAACAAGCAAGCATGGAGTGATCATTTCCCCGGTTATACCCTTGGACCTTTCGGTAGTCAGGGGCTTCCCCAAATAGTGACAGGGAATGCTACGTCCATGCTTTTGGCTTTCACGTTATCCCGTGTCAACAAGTTCACCAGCTGACTCATGCACTTCTGGAGTTGTTATTGCATGTTTGGATTATCTGGCATCTCTGATTAGGGTTTTCCTGGATATCTATCAAAACACGACCCCAAGCGCCAGCGTGGCTGAGGGCTTTGTTCTGTGTGGAGGGCCTGATCGTCCCCAGTCTGCACCAGCTCCTCCCATCCAAGCTGGAAGGGCAGTTAGGGAGCGCAGGATTATTTCTGCTCTTGCGGTGCTGCAGCAGAAGGCGAGTGATGACACATCCCTTGGCATTGACCGAAAACCAAATGGGAAACCTGCAGATGTGTGGTTGGTGTCACAGCGTCCTACCCGACCATTTCTCACCACGAACGACTACATCTCAGTGATGATCCCGACATTACGCTGCCTTTTAATCACTACTAGGTGGACATCCATGTTTAATCTATAGTTCATTGCCTGTAGCAGCAAAATCTGCCTTCTCTTGCCAGCATTTTTTTTCCACAAAATAAGAGTTTGATGGCATGAGCATACCTTTAGAGATATAAATTATATAAAATGCCAGTCCTAATTGCATTACAACCTTGTGGAAAATTCTTCAATTGTTTTAGAGCCAATTACCTTGAGGAAACTATTTTGATTTTCCTTCCATGCAAGATAGCAGTTGAAAATAATAAGCATAGCCCTCCCAATGTGACCAGCTGCTGGGCAATTCATCAGCAAGAGCTCTGAAACCACAAGCAGTTTCTAGACATCAACTGAAGAGCACAGAACTCTGTGCTGTGGTATTCACAGCAATATCAATGTGTGGTTGCAGCCCAGCAAAATGAATGTCGATGTCTTTAACAAAATCTCTTGCATCCGGAGGAGGATGCACGATCCTCCTTGCCAGGGGAGGGCTGTGCTCCCGCTCTCCTTCGCCACACTGTGAATCGTACTGTGGCTGGACACTTGTTTTCTCTGGGCTAGGTCAGATGGTGAAGCTAAAGATGACAAAGTCCTGCACATTGACAGTCCTGCTGCCGTTTAGGAGCCTCTGGTGGTTCTGTCACCAGGAGCAGAGATGGTGTCCCAGGGCAGGGCACTGTAACCCATCCTGCTGCACCTCTAGGCCCTGGTGCCATCACACCAGATGGTGATGCAAGTGAGAGCTCAGTTGGCACTTATTCACGCCCAGTGGACTCCCAGTGAAAAGAGACATATTTTTCATTTAATCCTCCAATGCTTTGGGGTTGTTTTCTTCAGCATGAGTGAAAGATTTGAGACAGTTTTCTACTTCCCCCCCCCCCCCCCCCCCCGGGAAAGGGCTTATCTTTATTGACACTGATATTGGATTTAAAACACTAGCAATTACAAAATGTGTTTTGATTAGGGCTCAGAAAAATAAATTCCAGACAAGAACTGGATCTGAAGTTCCCCAAAGTTTGAAAAACAGTGACAGGCAGCGAACTGGACTAGCATAGCTCTTATCTCAGGCTTCTCTTGGTGTTAAGCCATTGGGACTGGTGTTTTGCTGGCAGGAGGGAAGTTTGCTGCAGCAGTCAGAGATGGCGCTCCACGGCAGCTCAGCACATGCCGCAAAGCCTGAAGGCACCAAGCGACCAGGTCCTGTCATGGCCAGCACAGGTGGGACCTTCAGGAGTGGTCCAGGCACTTCGTTCGCCCCAGAAACCACCCGCTGAATGCCCTGAATGCTTTCTGGAAACCCCCCTCCTCTGCCTGGCTATTTCTAAGGAACCACCACTTGGGCTTTTCCAAGTCAGTGCTGCCATTGTCCTACATTGCTCTTCCAGTGCTTTACCTTGAGTCTTTTTTAAATGGCTCGAACAACAGGCCTTCTGTTACAGCCCCTAGGAGACCAAGTCACAGGCTAATCAACAGCCTGCAAGAGCTAGCAGCATGGCTCTTATTAGTCTATCATTAATTTCACTGAAAATAGATTTAATATTTTGTATTAGCCTAAACAAGGAGTAATAGCTCTTCTCTCCTATAAAAGGTGGGTAAGAGCACATTGCTTTCTACTCTCCCATGAATGCCTGCCTAACGGCGTGGGCTTCCCTGCAAAACTTTGATTCTTTTTGGCTCTAAAGTCAGCCTGTCCTTAGCAAGGATTTCATAGCTACTGCGAAGGAGCAGGAGAAAACAGCACTTTCTCAAAGAAAAAACATGACCGAGGAAGAGGGGAGGTTCTATAATGGGCCTCCTGTGTCTTGGACAGCAAAAAATAAAACTGTAAGGACAGCAAGAGAAGGGAAGAGAGTAAGATGTAGCAGTTGGTTTCATCTTTTTTTGTTACTGCATTTTTTCGTCATTCCCTAAGGCAAATTTACGGGTGGGTTGAGTTCCACATTCCTAATCTCTTGATTATGTTTTTATTCCTACTTGGTCTCCTCTTCCTTTCTTATCTCCATGCCTAGGAGCTAAATCTACCTCTGATCATCAAAAAGTCTGGGCACTGCTGATGTCTTTTTCTTCTCTAGCCAGTTTCTGTCTGTGGAAGCACATCTGTGACCCACATTTTGCTTTCAAAATCAGCCAAATAGAGGTTTCCAGCTGGTTTCCTTAATCTACTTTTGTTCAGATTTTAAAATTGTCTTGTGTTTCCTAGCCTCGAGTTCCTAACTCGCCTGGTCAGTGGAGTTCAGTACACAGGGCAAGTTTGATCTTAACCACCCAGGGATGGGGACCTGCTTTGAACGGCCTCCAAACCTCAGGGGGGGAATGGAGCAGACGGAGCATCCACACGAGCACCCGTTTTCCGTGTGCATATCTAAACAGGCACAGGCCCTGCAAGATGTGTAGGCAGAGACAGTTTGCAAGTACACAGACACAAAAAAGCCAGAATCCATCTGAAGTTATTCTCCTCCTGCTTCCAAGTACACTGAAGGATCATTTGATAATGCCAGGGCTGTGAAACTACCGTGAAAATGTAAAATATTTTAGGCCTGCATTCAACCCATCCGTCTTCACACATATCAGAGGTGTCAGGGCTAGGAAGCTTGTTGCCTTTGGCTCTCTCCGTAGGGAGTGAAGGGAGGGAGAGATGCCTCCAGAGAGGGATACAGACCTCACTGCTCGTGGAGAAAGAGAGATGCAATTGTGTCTGCAGCTCTACCATAGCTAACTGCAGCCCTGACATCTCAAGTCTGTGCCAAATACCAGGCCCAAACTGGAACACACTTTGGTCACTCCATCTTCAAGAACTGCTCTGGCAGTGCCAGACTCAGAATAAAATACCGCAGTGCCTTCCTTCTCACCCTGTCTCATGTGGGACTGTTTTCTGATCACTTTTCCTTGCAAAAGAATTATCTTTGCATGACGGTATCACCTTCCCCACTGATACTTATTGCATCCCACATACCAACACACACTTTGCTTCAAGAAAACAGTTAAGAAAATAGAGCCAGATGTTGTTGTGATGTGGTGAACAGCTTCCAGACTGAGCCCTGACAAGGCAGCATTGGAACGGGCTGCCCAGAGAGGATGTAAAATCTCCATCCTTGGAAACACTCAATCCTGAGCCACCTGAGCTAACTTTCAAACTGGATTTAAATTTGAAGTTGGCCCTGCTTTGAACAGGGGGATGGACCAGGTGAACTCCAGAGGTCCAATTCCAACCGGCACTTTTGGGTTTGTCTTTTGGTTTTTTTCCCCTCGCTCTTTCTCTCATGACACTGGGTTTAAAAGGGAGAAGGGGTATTCAGGGTTGGCTGCAGTCTCCTCTTCCTAGCCATGCAGGACCATGCAGCTCTATGATAATGCTGGTGAAGCCAGCAGGGCAAACGTTTAGACCATGGGACTTGCGGGACGTGGGCATTATGCACGACTGTCAGGACACGGTCTGTTTTAATGAGCTGCAATTGTTGCTGGCTCTCTCACACTGAAGAAAGAAAAATTATAGGTCAAGGTTTTGCATTAATATTCCCATCAGGTGCATAGATTCCATTTTCTCATCACAGCTTTTGCATTAGAATATGGTTTTCTACGTGCCCATCTTACTCGTGCCTGTCACTTGCGTTCCCTTGCATTTAATTGGAGGGAGTGACAGCATAAATGGAACAATCCGATTAATTGGGATGGCTTGCGTTGCACTGTTTATTGTACACCCCACCTTTGTGTCTTGGAGCCCAAGCACCAATAAAGCAGAAAGGGAAAATACATCACAAGCAGAGTTGTAGATACATTTGCCTGGATTTATGGTTTAATTTACCCACTCAAGTAAATATGCCCACCAGCTTTGAGTAATTAAGTTCCCCCTACGATAAGCAAAAGAAAACAACTTATAGAGGCCAGAGCTGGTTGGCTGGAATCGCCAGCCTTGCTCAGTTCCCACAAATGAGATGCTAATAGATTTCCACAGAGGAGCAGCTCTGCGATGTCTGCTGGTGCCAGGTTTGGACTAGGGCTGTTTCTTATAAGTGCGAGGTGGGAGAGATGGGGGCAGGCTGAGCATCAGCCTGTTAACGAGTCTAGCAGGGCTTGGGCTTGGTAGAGGTCTCAGGCTTCCTTATTTTCTCATAAGTTAAGGAACCGCTATCATTATATGGCTACACCTAGGGCTGAGTGTGAGCTGGAGGAAGGAGACAACAGGAAAGCCATCTTTAAAATCAGCTGGATGTTTTCCAGAATCTCACCCTCAGTCTTCATCCACCTGGAGACCCAACTTTACCAAAATTGGGTGCAATCTCTCCAGGGGCTCCCTCTGTTGGCCCAAAGCAGGGTGGAGATGCCATCATGGTATCTTGAAGGTGGGTGTTAAGCAATGCTAACCTTCCCATCCCACCAAACACTTGCAGGAGAGCATGAGGACTGCGCTTCCTCACCAGAAAACTCACTTGCAAGCAGGGGGAGCAGCGGTCTGCAGGACTCTGCATAACACTGCTCCAGCATAAGACATTGCCACTTGTTATAATGTCCACCCCACTTGGCCCCTCTCAGACACTGGTGCAGAGGAGAGCTCCACCAGACCCGGTCTCTCCTGGGGCACAGCCTCTCCATGAAGGAGAAGCCACTCAGAAGCTTAGTCCCAGAGCTGGGCTCTTCCTTTTACCCTTTACAAGCCACACATGCAAGTCATCGGGGAAAGGGAGAACTGCCTCAAAAGGCATTTCCTGGCTGGAGCTCATGTAAACTCTAAAGAAAATGAAGAAGAAAGAAAAGCAGGAGGTCCTGTCCCTTGTGAACACCTGGTGTCTGAAGGACTCTATCCCCTCTTGGTCTGTGTGAAGGTATCTGAGATGCCATCACCACCTCACTTAACTTCTTCTGTGAAGAGGAGAAGCTACAGAGCTGGGCTTTAAAGTGGAGCTTGTGGCAGCACCCAGCGGTGTGGGAACATCCAGTAAAGCATTCACTGGCCAAACCAGAGCTCCAGTGCTTTGCTCACTGCCTTTCCATCTGAAACAGCAAATTCTGCAGCCAGCTCCACTAAAAACTCAGCACCTCTTTAGATATGGATCTTGCAGGCAAAAACTGGCGGTATAGTGATGTCACTTCCCCCCTCTTAATCCTCCTTTATCCCAAAAAAACCTCTCTGAGATCCATCTGAAGAGGCCCAGGAGATAACACAGACTGCACTGCAGGGAGGAGCAGAGAAGTTACATAGGTAGTTCATTCCTTGGAGACAAAGACGTAGCACTACCTGCTACCTCCCTGCCATTTTTCATCGCCATGTCGCATCATAACAATGTCGTCTTTGGTCTGGGGATTAGTAAAATCTTGACATCTTGACTAAATAAATCGCTATTTAATGACCCACGATACCAATTAGGGCTGTCCCACTTTTGGCAAAGCTCCCACCTGAAAGGGTGGGAGCCAGGCAGTAGTTCGTGCTGCCTGGAGGAGGGGACGCTGCCAGAATTTGGGAACAATCTCTTCTCTTTTCACATTTTGCTTAGAGATGAGGAGCAGCTAGCACCACCGATAAACATAGCACAGGGCATTCACCCCCAAGGAAACCTGCTGAACCGCAGTCTTGAACCCTGGGTAATCTGTTCTCATGACTGACTGACAGACCCAACAGGAATTTCTTCCTGCCTTGCGAAGGGCTGTGGGTGACAGATTCGGTGCAAAGATTTTACTTCTTTTGGCTGAGTATTTGTGTATTTTTAGGCTGAAATGTCCTTATGAAACCAGCTGGAGCTGGCAGGCTGCCACCAAGGGTTGGGGTTGGGTTTAGGTTTGGGTTTTTTTGTTCTGTTCGGTTTGTTTTTTCCCTGCTACCCCTACTGCTGTCTGCAGCCCCCTCGCTCACCAGCTCTGCCTTTCAGCAGGCAGTGCTCATGCCCTGCAGCTCGCCCACCGCTGCTGTCTCCCACCTTTCACCCCAACCTCCTTCCCGCACCGGGGGACAGCAGTGCTGGGATGCAGCTCCACAGGCGGGGAGTCCAAGCTCTCCTGTGATCCTGCAGCCCCTGCTCCTCCTCTTCTGCAGAGCCAGAGAGCCCAAGCTTTCCTCTCCCTTTCAGCACCTTGCAGTTTGACATACTGTGCATCCCCAGCTCCACCGGCACAGCCTGCCCTGCAAGACAAACATAATAAAACTCATAAGGAGTGAGGGCAGGAGATGGGGTGTCTCCTACCAGCGAGGCTCTTGGGGCATCCTGTTGCTGTTTGAAGCTCCTTAGGGAATCGGGTAGCTTTAGCAAGGCAGATGTCCCTCTGCGTGAGTAATTCCTGCTTTACGCCAGCTAGTCAGCACCCAGCTCATCGGTCACCGGGGGCTGTGAGCCCTGTCCCCCCGCAGCACACGTGGGCAGGTGGCGACCGGCCGGCTGCTCTCAGCCTCGTGGTTCTGCAGTGTGTCTGCAGGCAAAGCTGTCAGGAGACCACCGAGCCGTGGCTCTTCTTCACACGACTGGTGTCAGGTCTGGCACCATCTGCGACACTGGGAGGCGAGCGCGGTGGTGGTGGTGGTGGTGGTGGTGGTGCATGGTTTCCCTACGTAGTTGCTGTCCTTTTGAAATCCTTAAATGGCAAAGAATGGCAGGAATGCAGGAATTTCTGTGTAGCCGGGCTCCAGGATGGAGCAAGCCATCTTCCACAAGGGTCTGCAGGCACCAGTGGCGATGGTGTGACAGGGGGGCTGCCCCCCTCCCCACGGGTCTTATCCCAGAAATCATCCCAGTTTGGAAGCAAAAGTTGTAAAGGGATTTTGCTGCAGCCAGGGGAGCGCAGGGCAGTGCATCAGGAGCTCTTGGCCAGTGCTGCCTGCCACCGGCCACAGGACGAACAGCTCAGGAGGAGCCACTCCAGCCCAGGACAAGCACTGCTGGGCAGGGCAGGTCAGCTCCCTGCACTCGGGATGCAGTTATCTCCCTTTCCCCCTCCTTCACGTGTTCGTGGCCACCAGCCTTTCCCTGCCCTGGATTTCTCAGCAGGGTGCTCCCCTCCCCTGACTGCAGGAGGTGCGATTCCTCCGTGGGTCACCCCGTCCCCCGATCCTGCTCAGGGGATGCGCTGTGCTGGGGTGGCGTGATTCATCAGGCCCCACAGTGCAAGAGAGCCCAAAAAGCACTTGAGTGACTGCTAGAGGTGTGCAGCCGCTGCCATTCCCCCCACCTTCTTCGGGGTCCAGCCCATGCACACACACACCCCACTAGAAGAGGGGGAGCAGTGCAGCAGCCCCATGCTCAGGTGTTTAAGGTTAGGAGTTAAATCCAAAACCAATCATGAGCTTAGCTAAAAAGCCTCCGTTTTTCAACATATATTAAGACAACCATTGGAAAATTGCTTTTATCTGCTGCTTCCTAAGCCCCCTGGCTTATACTTTAAAGCTTTTTGTCCGTGAACAGGAGAGCTGGAAAGTCCTTTTTTATTTCCTTAAGCAAATAGTCCATCTAATATCCAGCCTTGAGGGGCTGAGGCTTTAAGAGAGAACAAAAATGCAGGGAAAAAAAAAAAAGAAATGTAGCAAACATTGTGACACTTGCCATAAAATCACAGGACTCAGCAATAATGGGGATGAAGCACCTGGAGCTGTGCCCATGAAAGGAGGGTTGCATGGCCCTCGGTAGGAAGGCAGAGCCCCCCAGGGTCCCCCGAGAGCCCATGCTGCCCACTGTTCAGCAGGTTGAAGCTCCTTGTCTCGGTTCCCCGACGGGGACAATAAACACGCTCCTATTTATGAGACGCCGACGTCCACGGTGGCGAGAGCAGCGAAGGCAGCAGCGGAGTGAGGCAGGAGCCCATTGGGTTGGCATGGCAAGGGGTGTCCGGGTGAGCCCTGCGGGAGCAGAGTCCCAGTGCTCAGCCAAGACAGTCCTGCCGACATCAGGATTCGAAATCAGGATTTGCCTGGTGGAGCCCTGGGCACTGATCATTTCACAGACTAATTGATGTAATAGCTCTAATTAGCCCTGTAGCAAACACCACTTTGTTACTTGCTTATCCAGGCCAAGTGCCGAGCCATTATTCAACCCCCAGCCATTGATTTCCTACTGCTTTTTAGGTGGTAAAGGGGGAAATACGGGGTTTCTTTCTCAATATGGAAGACGCTGCTGGGGCTCAGCAACATGGGCATGTGTCTGGGCATGGCCGGTGCCGTGCCTACGGTGCGTACGTGGGGCATCTCGGCGGAGAGCTGGCAGCAGGGGCGTTTGGCCGCGGGCAGCGCAGCTGGGCAGGTGGGAAGGGCTGTGCTTTCCCAGGGGGTTTCATTAGCAACCCCGCAGAGAGCGGCAGGCACGGCTGCTCCCCAGCCCGATGCTTCCAGCTCCACAAAGCCGGCAGGACTCAGGCTGCGGAGGGGGACATGTGTCGCCTGGCTGTGGCCCGCTCCAGGGCTGGGTCGGTGCCAGGGACAGCCTTCCTGCCTCCTCCCTCTCTTGGAGGCCTGACAAGGGGTTCGTACCTGCTTTTTCCCAACACACACGCTGATGAGAGGATCATTGATTTGGGCAGGGGAACTGAAGGTAGCTGAACGTGATGCTGCTGCATTACTGCCTCACATGCCACTCTCCCGTACAAGCCGGGCATGAGCCCAGCCAGCACAGTGAGCTGGATACACATTAGGCAGATTTTTGACCTTTTCATATTATTAGCTTTTTTTCCTTTTCTTTTTTTT
>VZTV01117288.1:0-10309 GCA_013400875.1 Anhinga rufa
GACTTCGGAAGAGCATCTCCTAAATTTACCCTCCATTCTGTCCCATACCCACTACAAAATCTACCTGGCTAGTGAAGAGTTTTGACAGTTTTATGCAAACAGAGTAAAATAAATTACTCATTGTGTATTGAGTATAGGAAATAGAAAGACTTTTCACAAGGATTCAGTCTGAAAACCTCTATAGTGAGACGTTCCAAGATTATGCTCTCTATTCTATTTCCCTTCTGGAAATGATGGACACATCAAATAAGCCAATGCTGGACTGATCAGTTTTGAAGAATATATATTTTCTGTAAGATATATTGATTCTCTTTTTATAGTTTCATATTCTTCTGGTGAATCTTTGAAGTTAGAAAGTCAACTATGACCATCTTCGCAAGATTACGTTCTCCATCCCATAACGGAAATATCAGCACAAAGTTGAAAAACATCTACTGTTTCAGAAGGCAAAAAGATCAACTATTAGTTACATACAAGACATGAAAATTTTGGGGCAGCAGCTGGTATAATGATTAATTTCTACAACACAAGGCTGAGTGATTTTTTCTCTCCTTCTTGGACAGTGGATAGAAACAGAAGCTTTGCTTTCTGTTCTAATGCTAAATACATGTTGTAAGTATACAATTTAGTCAACATCCAGGCTACTAATTTTATGAAGAATATTTCTGCAAAGAAATAAAAAGAGTATAATATCTGAAGTACTTACTTCGAATTTGTCTCTTAATTTCCTTCGAGGAATCTAGCCAATTCTGAAAAAAACAAAACAAAACCACAACCAGTATTTAAAATCACTTCAGACTGAAGATGGTGATTTCATACAGTGCAGTTAAAGTTTGTATTGTTCAAACATCTGTTCTATTTTAAAATAACTCAGAGAACTCTAAAATTGAACTTGTGATTTGCCAGCAAGTCTCCCCATCCATGCACATAAATGAAACTGTGTAATGCCACTCCCTTCACGGTTGTCTCATTGCTTTAGACTACTTCTGCCCTGTAATTTTAAAAAGTGGTTAGTCTTACAGTGGAGGAGGTCTAGCAAATTACATTTGACAAATGCAATTTTCTCTCATACTCCTTTTACTGACATAAGCAGACTTTTCAGGAATGGCTATGTAATCTCTACACATCTGTGCTTACACACCCATAATAGAGTTACTTAAGATGATATTTCTCTTGAACTCCAGAGACTTGTCCTTTGTCTCAAGGTATATACATTTCAGTTCTGATAACATTCAAAGGTGCTTGGGAAAACCTAATCAAATCTCATGCTTTTTTTCCTGACCTCCCCCACAGCAAACTTCTCTATGAACATGTATTATGTTAATACCAATACACTGGCAAGGTTCGAATGCAAATAAAGCCAGATTTTGTATTTAGATGCCTCACTATTAAATGTGTTCTATCCCGAATACCCAAAATATTTTTATAAAATCTGTGCAACCTATCAAATAGCTCATAGCATTTCAGTTATTATTGATACGTGCAAAGAGACATTTTTGTGACTGATCATCCAAATTAAACTTTGGGAAGTTAGACTAAGAAATCAGTAACGGATATTCATCAGTAACTCAGACAATCCTGTTTATTAATTTTACCCACAGATTTTAGAGAATAGATCGAGATACTAGAAACATAAGCCTTTTAACTGCAGTTACTGAGATTTTACTTTATACAGTGTTTGAACCTTTGCTTCCCACAGCCAGACACACACAAGCATATACATGGAAGAAACACACATGCACACAACCAGCCTGCACATTTCAAAGACAGATGTGCCAAAGTAGGGAAGAATCAGCAACTGACTTGTAAGGTGAAGGACAACATTTGCGTTTCCACAAACCACTGCACTTATTAGCAGCTTTAAAGTCAGCGGAGACCTCAGTGCCAGCCCAAATGTTGCTAAAGGCATATCTCTACCGATGCTTCTTGCCTAACCTAGGCAAGTAATGGATTCTGGGTATAACGTGACTTGCCTTTCAGTCTATGGTACCAAACTCCAGATGCAACAATTTTTTTTCAATACCATGTCCCTCAGTCTTTATTACAGGCTTTTCCATCTGAAGTCAAATTTNATTAGAAAGCTAATGGACTGACACTATTCATCCAAGGGAAAGAAAAATAAGAAGTGGCATTAAAATAAGCATATGTTTTTGCACTAGTGCAAATCCTTAATGTAGATCACCTCTGCTGATAAAGGATGTGGCTTCTACGAATATGACCCAAAATACTAAGTTTCCTGTTGTAAATGACCTTGGTCCAAGTTGATTTCATCACAAATGCAGCATGTATATATTAGACAAATACTGTTTACAAATTAAATGCCAAAAATGCTTTTTATAACTTTTACAGATGTTTCAAAAAATAGTTTCACATTTCTTGCTTTAGGAGGTCTGTGATCTCTGCATTTCATAGCTACGATAATTCTTCTAGAGATGCACAGTCCATAACATCATTACAAAGGAAGAGATATAAAACACTCCTCCAAAAAATCTGGATACCATTTATTCTGCTTAAGTCACAAAAACTGCTATCTGTTGGAAGAGCCTTGACACAGAAAGGCCTTGGAAGACAACAGAAGTCTTCAAATAATTTTAGCTGTGACTCACTTCACCTACAGTCACCATCTTAGGTTTTCAGTTTTGGCATGAATTCCATTCCAAAATGATACACAGCCATATTCTTCCAATTATGAAGGCAAGTAGAAGTAGCTTAAACTCTTAGTTTTAGATAAAGTATGGTATAAAGTAAATAAGCATAGAATATAGCATGGCATAACTACAGCAGAAAACTAGGATTCCTGAGTATATGTTACTTTTAGCACTTTATCTTTTATCCCTATAAAGTAGGAGAAAAGATCATACAATACAGAATATGCTGCAAGATAAGAAGAATAATCCTTTCTTTACAGAAGCTATACAGTTCATTTTCTGATTTTCCAAATCTGGATTAAGCTTATCAGAAGCAGACTTTTCCACCAACTTTCATTATTGTTCTGTCAAATAAACCCAGACATTCAATTTATACGCATAATTACATAATTTGCACCTATGCCTTTTGTTATGGATAAAACAAACACTATTGAAAGAATCTACCCTGAAATAGACCTCTTAATGCAGAATAGACAGGTCTGTCTTTCAAAACAAAAGACAAAGTGTATACACACTACTTCACTCCAGTAGGCAGAAATCTATTTGTTTAATTTGTGAATGGTAAGGTTATAGATGAGACAAAGTGATGAATTGTCAAAGAACAACAAAATGTTCTCTACCAGTACAAAAGTATTTTGTACAAATCCAGAAAAGTGCATTTCCAGCTGGTGCCCAAAACATAAGAGCAGAAGCTTTCTAATGCTTCTGCAGATCAATTACAGTGTGAATGGAACATTCTTGAACTTTTGAGTGTGTAATGCAATGAAATCACTAACTAAACTTCAGACCAATAAATTTAACATTTGCAAAACAATGAAAGAAATCATTAATGAGTAATTTGACCTAAATAGTTTTAAAATGAGTACTAAAGCTAACAAAAATCAGTCTGATCTGAAGACATAACATCTCTGCCAGCTGCACAGAACACCCATAGAGAAAAGTTAATGGGACTCCTCCTCCAATGGTACCCCGATGGTGCATTAGGGAGCAGCTCTAATTCAAAAGAGTGTCTGGCATTCAGTTTCCATACCCCACAGCTGCCGTTGAGTTCAACAGCTGGCTCATAAATGGGTGGCTGTGATGAGTGCACAAGAATGAGAAAAACACATCATTCAGCATGTAGTACTGACTGGCCTGGAGTTCAGAGATTTGTGGCATTTTAATCTGAAGGGGCAACAGTCCAAACAAGAGAAAAAAGTGTATACAAAAGAGTTGGTACTGAGGTGAAGAAAATTCAAACTTACTACAGAGGTGAACAAAAGAGTAAGTTCTAAAACCAGTAAAAGTTCCAAGTCCCCCAGCTTTGGCATCTATTGCTGAAAACAACTCATCAGCCTTCCACACTCCCATCAATTAAATCAAAACATAAGAAGTTAAATATTTTTTCCTTTTTTAAAAGAATGAAGAAAGTAGAGACACTTAAGTCCTAAGACAGAAGCATTCATTAAAATCCATACCACAAATATTTAACATACTGAAAACAATTTAAATGGTCTTCATCCATGCATTAAAGAATCCCTTTAATAACAAAAATGAGTGCTATAATCTTACTGAGCACATTCTGTGTAGCTATACAAATTCAGACTTACCAGTGTAAGAGAAATGGCAGCTGGGGAGGGGCAACTTTCTCAGCATGCAACTAGTAATATTGCTGTGTTAAGACACTTCACATTATCAGGATATGTTTATACCATAACTGCTGTAAGAACTTCCAAACACAGTGCTGTGCAAAAGCTGTAGCTTTGATTAGGTAACTTGAGTCACAATAGCAGTAAAAGTAAGCAAGCCTATAAAAATGTGCCCATGTCACAGTACAGACTGTCCAACCCATATAAAAGACTGTAAGCACTTAGCCACGTGACTAGCTCATGCCAAAGCCCACGTTTTCAAATTCTTCGTTGAAAACTGAGGTATTCCCACTCACCTGGTAATCACAATTTAGAGCTGCACCAGAGGCATAGTACCATCCACATGATGGCACTTTGGGTACAACCTAGATCATTTGGGCTATCCAGCCAGGAAATATCTAAAATAAACCCCTCCTTCACTGTTACTCACTGGCATTCAAAATCTTGTAGTTCCTGCAGTTCACCATAAATTAAGCTTAATCCTGCAATAGAAAGTAGGAGGTGGGAAACAGAAGTCTGCTAGGAAAGACTCTTCTAAGTTTCTCCAAGTAACAGTAAGAATTTACTTGTATGAAGACGACAAAATCCAACAACTGTGGTTTTCCAGTCTTTATAACAAATTGGACCAGATTTCTCCAGAAGTTTTTAAATAAAAGCCTGCTGCCACCCATAATTCAGGTGACTCTTCTCTTTAATAGAGTGGTAGACTTAGCCTGGGCATACAAATAATTAAACCACAGGGACCCATTATCCAGATATTTCTTGCTTAATTTATGCAAATACCTCATTTATGAGTGTTACTACAGTAGCACTTCCATGGTCAATGGATAGGGAGCTCAAGGACTCATTCAGGCTGAAAGGGACCTCTGGAGATAACTGGTCCAACTGTGATTCAAGGCAGAGCCAACTTTGAATTAGATCAGGTTGCCCAGGCTCATATCCAGTTAAGTTTTTAATATCTCCAAGGATAAAGATATATGAAAAAATAGATGGGCTCTTTTTAAGGTGTGGTACTCTGTTCCTCCATTCATGTGACTAAGGAACACAAAGAAATCTTAGTCCAACTAGAAACATATTAAAAAAGAAAAAAAACAACCTTGTAACTCTACACCAATCTAGATGTTCCTGCTCTACTTTCAAAATGCAGAGGCTCCTTATTCCACCTCCTAGGATCTACTCAAGTGGGCTGTTTCCTCCTATAGTTCAAGGGTCCCAGGACTGCTATTACACCTTTCCTCTCTTGCCAGAGATCAGACTGTTATTTTATGTTATTCCACTGTGTGTGTACAGTATAGATTTTCACTAGTGAGTAGCACAAAGGAACAACATGTGATAATAAAAAAAATAATAAAATTATGATATTACTTAGAGGATCAACTGAGATACTCTTCATTGTTAAACCAAAGAAGTTCTTATTTCTATAAATGGTTTACCAATCAAGAACAACAATAAAATATCAAAGTAAAAATGCATCAAGCCCATTTTATGTATGGGGAACTTTAATACAGAGGGATTGAGTATTTTGCTCAATGCTGCACAGAAAACCTTGCAGCAAAGCAAGAAACTCTAGAAAACAACTGTCTTTGAATGGAAGTTGTCAGAAACTCAGATTTATTCAAACCACTAAATCAGACCTCATTTCAAACACAATAGTGGGATAACAAAACTGACAGAAAAAAAGCAAAAGCTTCTAGACTAAATATAGTACTCATGCAATGATATATCCTGTTGCCAATACAGAGATTAAAAAGAAATCCATTTTTTCCCACTTCGATTTGTAATTATTACTCTGTTTTCTTTAGGAGGAAACAGCCATGGGTATATCCTTAGTTCATGGACAAAGCGACAGCCAGCCTATAACTAACTGTAAACGTTCAGATGCTAGGAAAAGCTAAACTGGCTTTTGGAATTAGTGGAGCGCATGCCACTGACTGATTTAAGATTTTTCCTCAGTTCAGCAATCTAGTTCTGCTCGACCATCCGACATGGAAGCGAGTACAAAAGAAGACAGAACATAAGTTACCACAAAGTATTTAAGAGATCCTTTCAAATGCAGTCATATCAAAACACCATTCATTTGTGAAATTAGCATCTAATACTGGTGATGGACTAGCTCCGGTCTCACCTTTACAAATGCTAAGTTTTCATTAAGCTTAAAATTAATAAAAAAGGAACTGAAAAGACTAATAGTTATAGACTTCGGGGCAAGGTTTCCTTCATGTTCCTATTCAAAGCATTATTAAACATACATTAGAAAAGACAGTTAACTAGAATTGACTTTTTGCAACAGTTTACTCAAATGTTTATAATCGTATACCTTTAACACAATATACATCACTAAACTACTGAAGTCAGTAGCAATGCAGAAAAACAAACAAAACCCTCATACAGGCTTACCTTCTGTTCTGAATTCTCATAAAACAACAGCCCGAAATAGTCCTTTTCCAGTAAATTGAGATGTTCACACACTTTGTCAAACAGCACTTGGCCTTTTGCTCTTTTCTGGGGAGGATTGGGGATGAAGAATAAGAGAAAAGAAAAAAGTACTATCAGTAAAATCCTTAATTACAGGTATTTAAAATAAACTTAAATTTAAAATATCAATAAAACATTATAAAATTGTAGCTTTCTTATGATACACTGTTCACTGTATTTTGAAAGCTATACATATCACTGACAAAAATAAAGATATTTCAGTTGTTGTCAATTCATCGAAAAAATTGACTTGATTGCACAAGGAAAATTCAGTACCTAAGCTGATTCAAATATTTTGCACCATTAAGTGTCACTAAATATTTTAGTTTTTCCAGATCTTTATTTTTAAAATAACAGAAGACGTCATGTGAGCCAACTTTTTCTATATTATCTTCTAAAAATTAATACACTTCCTACAGTGTTAATTTCTGTTAACTTCTGCATCTCTAGAACTTCAGCATACATCTCAATGACTTTTATAAATCACGTGATATGAACTCTCAAGAAAACCGAAGCACCTTATCATCTTCAAGAGACGAAAAGAATGAGCAGACCACTAAAAGTCAGTGATCAGACCAGCAGAAGTAGCATACAAGTGCAAGCAGAACAAAAGCAACATGTCTAGCTGCCTATGCTGCAGAGGTTTTGAGGGACCGAAAATAAGAAAGGAGGGTTGCTTTCTGTCTGTAGATTTATGAACTCTCAGTACCCAACATATCCATTAGATACTCAGAAATAAAAACCAGTCTTAAAGAAGTTTATTCTTCCTAAAAATAGTATTTGTGGAAGTCAGCAATGAAGAAAAAAATAACGAAGACCACACTTCTATTTGAGATTAGTTCCAATATTGTAGTCTGTTATTTTACATTAGTAATCAAAGACTGATCATCATTTTCACACACTCTTTAAAAGGCTGCTTGCTGTAGCTCAGTATTACTACAGCTTAATTAAATGGCAATTAGTCCTGAAGATTTATCTGTTCTTTCTGCACCTGGTCCTGGGAACATAAACAAGGGCATCACATATCTCCCTAGTGCTGGTAATGAAAACCTACTTCTGTGCACCAGGTTTTAGGGAAAAGATTTGTTGTACTGGAGATGGCAGCTGGCAGGAGACAAAGTTTTAGAGCAGACAGCTCACAAGCCATACTCAGGGGTGGGGAAGATGAGGATTTCTTTCCACAGTTAAAATTGGAACATGAATGGCATGCAGTCTCCCAGTTTGAACCAACTCCTTCATGACTGTTCTGCTATTTGTGGCATTTATCAATGAGGCTACAACATGGCATTTTCAGAGGCCTGGCTGCTTAAAGGAATTTTTGCATTTGCTTATGCTACACATTTCAGTAGATGCCATACACTACTGCAATTCCACAGAAACGCCATCAACTGCCCCTGTGTAGGCCCTCACGACACTGCGGCCATTGTCCCCGGCAGACAGCAGCAGAGCGCTCACAATATGCCCTGGCTTGGCACTTGCCTGCAGCCCAGCTCCACAGCACAAGACTTTAAGGCCAGGAAGGGAGAGAAAAGAAGGTATGCACTGAGCAAATAGTGAAGGCATTGTTGTTTTATTCCCCAAGAATCCAAAGCTTTATTTATTCAAGACCACATTGTTCAGCAGACATTACAGTCTCAAAGATCAGAAAATTTTCAAAGAAACAAACTTATAAAAAAAGCACAATAAAAAGAGCACATTTAGTAGCACAAGCATCACAGCAATGCAGTGGAACTTAGAAGTCAGAGTCACTTTTGAAATGGGGAGGTGGGAATCTTAAGTCTGCTTGGTACTTTCAAAAATTTTACTCTTCAGAAGAGTCTGAAGTAACCATTTAGTTTCCTTGACAGCCTCAACTTAAAAAAAACAAAACAGCAATATAGAGAAGAGCTAAACTGAAAGCAGGAAAACTATAAGCAAGAAAGGGTTTGAAGAATCTTAGCCTCCTTAGATACATATAATAGATATTTTCTTCCCTAAATCATTGTGCACATCAGTGATCACACCTTGCAATGGCAAGTTCCAGGTATACATATTTCAGTAGAGAAAATCTACAGATTGGTGCAGAAGAAAAATATGCTATAATTAAGTCCATATCTGGAGTCAGTTGCTAACTATGTAGCTTTTTATAAAGTTCATAAACTAAAAACCACAGTTAATATCAAGTCTTTGACATCCAGAAACATAAAGCAGCCAAATTTACAGAAAGTACATTGCAAGTATAACAGTAAAATATTATACAGTTTCTTCTTAGGAAGTCAGTCAACATAGAACTTGGATACACTGGCAACATCCACTGTATCTTTAAAGATCTTTTTGCAGGTTTATAGTTCTTCCACATAAGAAGAAACACCACCATGCCATGAGGCCAAGTTATGTTAGTCTATATTCTAGATGGCAGCATAATACAAAGTAGTTATAGAATCAGAAAGTGACATTTATAGAGCTCTCTTGTAGATTCAGAAGCATAAGAAGCCTTTCAGTATCAGCAATGGTTCTCATTATAAAATCCTACTTGTAAAATTAAAAGACTCCTAGTTCCCTAATATTTTTTTTATATTGTGATACAGTTTTAAAAATATGCAAAGTATTTAATTTGCAAACCCAAACTTTTCAAGTGCTATTTCTTTGTAATCCTTTTTGCAGACAGGCATTACTACACAGTTTAAATTATATGATAACATAGTTTTTCTGGAAAATCCCATGGTCCTGGGAGAGTGTCTCTAAAGAAGAACTGAAGTTACGTAGAAAAGACAACTGTTGTGATCCACTCATTTCAGAAGTTAGAAACTGTTTAACAGATGAGCAGGGGACTCTAAGAAAGCAGCATCATGGTTTGCACAGTTTCATGTTACTCTTTAAACTGGATTCTATTTCTTTTTCTACCAGTTGGTTGAGGTGTCAAGTAATAGTCACAACCAAAATGTAAAATGATAATTGCTAACCTTATATATCTACATATAGATATGCATTTATGTGTAGGTATATACACATGTGTATATAGCACAGCAAACATTAGCACTGAAAACAAGGAAATCTTATTCCAGATTTTAATATTGAAATGGCACTAAAAGCATAAACTCATACTCAGGCTCCACAAGAAGGGGAACATATTCAGCCTAGATATACAAAGAGGCTGAGGAGTGAGGAGCCAGTACTTTAAAACACGACAGTACTCAGAACAGTAGTATTCTGTATTGCCCCCAAGTTATGTGGTTTTTTTTTTAAGTGAGGACATAGAAAGAATGTATGTAACCACGGTTATTCCAGTACCAATTTCAAGTCTGGAATCTACACTGCAGATGCCTCCTCATAATACAACCACTTCATAAAACCAGGGGTAACAAGATTTCTGTCCTTTACCTTGTTTTCCACAAGAGCAGCAAACCAGAGCAAAGCAATTGTAGCAGACATACAGAATTGAAATTTCTATGCAGTTAGGTGTTGGAATAGAATATTATGGATCCATTTGGCTAAAAAAGAGTTGCCAGCTACAAATGCAATAATATAAACACTAGCTATGTTCCTCACAGCTACCAGTTCTGTTCAATAGTTTTATCA
>VZTV01117290.1:0-30650 GCA_013400875.1 Anhinga rufa
AGGCTTCTCCTGGACAAGGCGTACACTGGCTTGTTACCAATCTAACAAAGCAGGGTACAGACTCAAGGTAAATGTGAAATTTAATTTTCGGGGGCGGGGCAGAACCAACCCAGCCTTCTAGCTTTTATGAAGTAAAACTATTTCCCCCAGCAGACCATACACCAAAGCATATTTCTTTTGCACGAAACAACGATAGGTTGCTCCCCACAGAGCAAGTCTTAACCCAAACCCACCACCATGGAGCTAAGCAGGCAATAGAAGGCACCAAAGCCAACTTCTTTGGCCAGAGGCGAACCAGCAAACAGGCTTCAAGGCTCTGTAAGAATGCTTAGATAAAAAATTTAACCTTTTCGGCATCTCTAAAGTTCACTGCTATGCCTCCGAGAGGAAATCCCAAAGATGGACCAGCCAAAGTGTCCACAACAGGACAAAATCCAAGAGCGAGCTGCACCATTGCAGCGTTCACACATAATGAGGCTTACTCAGAGCCACACCTCCTGCTAATGAGATTTACTTTGCTATTTATAATGCAGAAATAAATACTCTGCCCAGGCTGCACAAAAGCATCCCCTCCACCCCGACCAAGTAATTGTTGCTGTGCTGAGACCTTCAGTACTTGCTCTCAGGAGTTGGGACAAACACACTGCAGACCCAGCAGTAACGCTGCAACCTCCGTGCATGGGTTTCCCTCACTCTCTACATTCACCTTTCTTTTTGCTAGGGCAGGTACCAGTTTCCCTGCTCATGGGGCTGCCAGGGCAAGGTCCTAAGAACAAGGAACCCAAAATTGCTCCATCTCCTCAGGGAGTCACCTTAAGTCAGGCTTTTGTTGCTGCACATGGACCCATAAAACCAGCCTGATGCTGGACTCAGCCAGCCAACACAGAGTCAACAGGAACCCTTCAATGATCACTTATGTATTGGCAACTCTTCCTGTTGACTGAAATAAGAGCTATATAAACTTATTCTTACACAAAACACAAGGGGTTGGGGGAAATCGCAGCAAATCCAAGCAACACCAGCACCATAGCACCAAAGATGGTTTTGGCCCTCACCTTAAAACCAGTCCAGTCTCCCCTGTCCCCTCCAGCAAGTAGCATTGCAAGAGATGTAACACCCCTGCAGCACAGCCAGGAGCCCCATCTTTGGGCAAACCATGAAACAAGGAGCAGGTGCAGTTGGCAATGCATGACTCGGCTTTCCTCACCCCCTGCACCTCGTCCCAGTTTCTCTAGGCTCCAACACTATGGGAAGGGCTTTATGGACCATTGCCGCAGCTCTCACCCCTCATGTGAACCGCCTTGCCTGCCTTTTCATCCCCGCTGTCATGGTTTCAGCCAGTGCCAGTTCTCCCCTGGCAGAAAAGAGATCAAACACACTCTAGAAATGTCCAAAACAGCTGGGAATCAGGATGTACCCGGATCAAGGCAGCCTCAAAAACAAGACATTACTGGTCTTAGCTGGACTCCTGCAAATTCTCCACCTGCACACAGGGCTGGGCTGAGCCATGGACCTGCCTGGACAGATGGATGCAGAGGGGCGTGTTGAAACCAAAACAACCCTAAAACCACGGTGGTGCTTGTGCACACTTTGGTGGATGAAATTTGGGTCCACCTCCAGCAGCAGTAAAAGGTCACATCAGCCCCTCTCAGCAACTCATCACCAACCATGTTCAGGACCCATCCAATGGCCGGGTGAGATGGGGGAACCACTGGTGGAAGGTAGCAGCTCTTGGCATCCACCACCCAGGGATGGACTTACAACCTGGTAGTGAAAGACTTCACATCCCATCAGCAATCCCAACCACAAAGCTACTGAATTTCAATAATAAACCTGATTCTCCAAGACTCTTGTGCATACACATGTACACAAGAGATTGCACAGCACAGAAGGTAGTAGGATATAGGTGTTTGCAAGGTGTCAGAAGCCCTGGGGATCACCGTTCCGGCTGGGAGATCCCAAACGTGATCACTGCTCCAGCACAAGCGCTCCCCACACGGAGCGCTTCCCATCCTCCTAAATAGCTGCAGGCTGTTAGAAAAGGCTGTTATGAATGCATTTCCCAAGCATCTATAATGCTGTCCTCTCACGCATGCATGCACGCACACACACATCCGAAAAGGGGACAACCATTTTTGTTGTTGTTGTGCGTTTTCACCATCCTCCCCTCCTTGCTGTGCTCCTGCAGAGATGCAAGCGCTCAGCACTCCAGGCAAGGCAGGCTGATACACAAACCTGCATCCAACCCCTCCCTTTCACGTGTAAATCCCAAGTATGTCAAACCATACAGAGCTAAAATAAAAGCACTGTCATTCTTCGAACTTTGCAAGGCGAGCTTTAATTAAAACCTGCTGAGGCTTGGAGGCAGCCCACGGTGGGGGCACACTGGAGCACCATGCTCACATCACCTGCCTTCCTCACCTTCAACTTCTGCAGCCCACTCCCACCAAAGCAGCTTCACACACCATAGGTTTGCCAATTTAAATTCATATAGATGAGAACCACCAGTTCACCAAAACAATTCCCCCAGGCAGGTACCCACCCGGGCAGGAGAGCATCTCTATGAACCTCTACTTCCACAATCTCACCCCTCTAGTATAATTATTCCACTTTGTATGCCACATCCTGGCTTCACTAGCTCTAACAACCTCTAGATCTTCTGGAGGATCTTGGTATGAAAGGAAAGGGCAGGTTGGTCTATCTCAAAGCAGAGCAGATTAGCCTGACTTCAGGCTCAGGAGAGACAACCCTGGGCATATCAATTAACCTCCCAACACTTCAGAGTCTCCATCCAGGAGAACAGAAAGAAAAAAGTGTTTCTTTAGTCCTCAGGGATGCCTTTGAACATGGTGTTAGCATTAATTGAAAATAGCTCTGCATGCTCAGCCTCCCAAGAAAAAAAAATTTAAAGATCTATTTTGTTTTGTTTTAAACCAGATTCCCAATAAACCAAAGTGATTCAGTGCTCTCTGAACCTCCTGTGTTATTCCACACAGGTTAAACAGAAGCTTAATAAATTCAATCCCCACCTCCTGATTTGATGTAAATTTTAGCAGGCTGCTGCTACAGACGCAGACTAAAAGCAATATTAAATTAGAAGAGGCAGGGTTTGTTTTGCTGTTTGAAAGCCCTCAGTGCCAGCCAAAGGCACTCCCAGCAAACCATCCTCAAACTCCTGGCGATGTGCTCAGTGGATGCTCCAGCACAACAGGAAGGGCTGCTGGTCTGCACAGAAGGAGTTACACCAGTGTGGACAGAGTATAATCTTCCATTAAGAGAAGAGTTTAATTTTCCATTACATTAAACTGAGAAAGCTAATTTTTAAGCATTTTTTTCTTAGACTGGGCTGTTTGGTGGTTGCAATAGTCTTTGCAACAAGCTGAAAGTCAGCAAATCCATCTTTATTATTATTGTTTTTTAATACCCTGAGTTATTTCAGGAATGGCAATACTCACAGCTGACCCTAAGAAGTTTTTATTGCTCCTGGGTCAAGGGCACTTGTCCAGGGGCATCCTTCCAACAGGACTGCAGCCAGAAGGAGGGCACAGCAGAAAACCTACAATACTGGTACTACAACAGCATTGACTGCCTAGCACTTAGCAATTCAGTAACAAAGATTAAGACATAGTATCTCACGACCAAGGTTCTTCCAGACAGGTTAAGAAAAACTTATGAAAGGACTTTAGTAGAAACCAGAGACAGTGATGAGCACCCTAGAAAAATCAAAGGTGAACACACAAATGGCAACCAAGAATGAGGTAGATATTGGGACAAATATCTGTATATTTTTCATCGTAAAGCAAGCGTACTCCTACTTTTCCCCCTTTGCAGTGAGCTTATTGCCAACCTCATTCTATATTGTTCAAAAAAATAATGTAGTCCAGTATTACTGGATGCTCTTGAAGAGGATAAAAACACATGTGAAAGAAAAAAAAACAACTAAACAGCAAGAGCTTCAGTCCTGGCTTCCCAAGAATATTTACATTTAGAGATACAGCACATGAATGGTTAGGCAGCTTACTTTGAAACAGCCCAATAACAACCCTTCAGCTCTCAGAAGCCATCTATAACTAAAATTAAAGTTTTCCCAAGTAAAAAGAGCAAAAATACAAGCCTTACCTTAAATTAAAAGAGGTCATACCAGACAACACAATTCAGGGTTTGGATGCAATTTTTCTTCACCACCACCACCCCTCCCTTTTGTTTTTTTTAAAACCACAAAGATAATTTAAAGAGGCTCTTGCAGGGAAAAAAAAAAAAACACAAAAAAAANCAACAACAAAAAAACAAAACAAAACAAAAACCCAGAGAACTCTCCTTGCAGCCACTGTGCATGGATGCTAACAGCATCCCCTTCCAGCTCTCCACTAAAATGAATTAACTTCTCTTCATTAATTTACACTAGGCATGCAGTCCTGGGCTGAACTGGGATCACCCTATATTTTTGCCCACCCACTAGCATTATGCCTACCACCAGAGGATCCCACATCCCCATGATTAGCAGGTGGTTATTTATGGAGTTACCTAGCTGTGCTAAATGTGCTTGTGCAAACCACTGCGCTTGTCAGCGCTGAGAAGAGCTGCTCAATGGGTGCTGTCAGAAGGGGGCACGGAAAGGCATCGGCTTCGGGGCTTTCCTGGGTGCTTTGTGGCCTCAAAAATCCCTTCTGCCCCACTTGACAGAGACTCAGGAGAAAAATCTGCTTCACCCATGATGCAGCACGGCACAGGCAAGGTGCTTCGGCAGCAGGGCAAAAACCTCTCTGTTAAAGTACTTGTGGATCATTAACATTTTTATTATTATTTACAATATTGAACATCAGGGCAGATGGCAAGCCATAATCCTTCTCTTCCCATCCTCCAAAGGAGATTTTTATCCCAGGAGTGATTTTTCCCCTGCCCGACAGACAAGCAAAGCCCATATTTAGGTCAGAGCTCCCCCAGCTGTGCTGTGACTCCAGGACCCGCTGACCCCTGCATCTCACCCCATGCTGGCTTCTCCGCTTGCTGCCGGGTACCACTGGCCAGCAAACCCCCACAAGGGTCAGGAGGGGATGGCAGCGGGTTTCACTGTTTAGTACAGAGCAGGCAAGGATGCTCTGGTGTTGCACACCCCTCCACTGCCTAATTTCTGCAACACCAGTACCCAATGTTTGGACAGGATGCAAGAGCCCAGCATCCCCAGCAAGAGCCCAGTGAGCATCCACACGCAGCAAGGACCCCTATTAGGAAAAGACCCACTTCTTCCTCACCATAAAAAACCCAAAGAGTGAAAGAAAAGGTTGTGACTGGCACATCAGCATTGCAACACATAGCAAGGGACACACACGACCCCAATATCATGCTCATGGGGGCGGGGGGGGGGGGGNTGTTTTATTTCTTTAAAAGCACAACAAACCCAATCATTTTGAGCTATAGAATGCAAATATTAACTTGCTAAGAGTGTTGAATGAAAAGGGAAAGACAGCAGGCTGCAGAAGCATCTCTAATTCCTCAACATGAGAACAAGCAAGTTGTGCACTTCCTGAGCCAAGGCAGATGAGCATAATCTACACCATGCCTCACATTCCCCACCCTCCTCATGCTATCAGCGTGAGACTGACCCAGGGAAAGCATACAAATGTACACCCAAACCTTGCCCCCATCAAGGCTGGGCTCCTATATTTTGGGGAGCATCTCTGCTCGTCCCACAGCACTGCAGGGGTCACTAGATTTGCGCCAGCAAAGCACATGCTTTGCTGATGCCTTCTAGGTACCGGGATATTTTCTTCCACCTCGAAAAGCTGTCACGCTGATGGATGGCTCCACATCTCCCACCAGCACTAAATCTGCTCTGTTTCTCTTTGCTGGATTTTATTCCCCTGCCCAAATTAATTCAGATGACAATTTGCATAAAGTGTCACAGCAGTACTCAGCTGCTCAGACAAGTAGCAACTGCAGCATTTATCCACTGGATCATTAGCAGTATTTCTAATGAAGGGGGCTTTAAAAGGCTTCAGTTTATCACTGCACCGGCCTCCTCTCACCAGCAGCAGAGGTAAAACTGGCACTGAGCAAAGCAGGGCTGCAGGCGAGCCCCAACACCAAGCGTACACCCAGTATTTCCATGCTGAAGGCTTTGCTTTAACTAAACATGATTTCCAGGACTAATCAATAGTCTCTCATGTAACTAACAGCCAACTCACATTTTCCCATTCTCTCCCCTACCCTTTTTTCCGCAGCGTCTCAGAGACACTTGTTACTGCAGGCTTAATTAAGACTGACGGGTTCAGTGCCAAGGTCCCGGGTGCACAAGCAGCCCCACTCTCACTGCAGCAATGGGCTGACATGCAAAACCCCTCTTGCAATAAGCCATTAGATGCTGCAACACCAGGTAGAGCCCCGGGGTGCTTTGGGACAGTGCAAACAAACCATTTTGTCTTAATGGGGGGGAAAAGCAGTCCCTCCTGCGCTGGGGAACAATCCCCTGGTAGGCTGCGAGACCAGGATTTGCTCTGTGCAGTGCAACAACTCTTGTATTTTTACTTTGCTCCTCTATTCTTTAAGAAACAACAAAACCAAACCTCTCTGCCAAGACCAACAAGACTTCATCCACAGGGGATGTGCATTATCACCTTCATCTCTGCTAAAGAACCATCTCACAGCAGCCTGAGATGTTACAGGAGGAGGGCCATGCCCGTTTAATTGGAGATGGCAGTGCTCAGGGTCTCACTGCCCATTCCTTCTGCAACAGTGCCTTTCCAGCCTCACATCAGGTTGAGAACAGGAGCCTTTTGCCTTAGGTTGCTCTGAAGCAGCACTAGAGAAGGCTGAGAGCTGGCAGCGAGACAGGCAGGCTGCTGCAAGGATGCAGCCTAATGAAATCACAAAGTACAAGGCAGGGCTGCCCCTCTGGATGTCTTAAGCCTGGATTTAATGCATGTGCTCCACTGGAAGATCTGCTACAAACCCTGGCAAAGCCCCTCCAAAACTTAATATTCACCAGCATTAGAGAGCTGCACCAAGAGACATGAGCCACTGGTCTGCTGGGTGGGAGGCCTTTCTCCAGGTCCTGTCCCAGGAGCATCAGGAATAGGAGAGCACCATCCCAATGAGCCCAGCAAGCACCAAATTTCTCTATCAGGCCTGGCTCAGCTCTGCAAGACACTCACCACTTGCTCTACGAGATTCATCTATCCATCCAAGACATCACCATCCGGTCTCTGCCACACTGCCAAAAAGAGGGATGCTCTGCAAACCCTCTAAATCACTGCAGAGTCCCTGGAGAAGCACAAAAAGTCTGGTGCTAAAGCCAACTCAAATAATCATGCACTTGACTTGTAGTCATGGAAGAGCTGCAGGTATCGGGGCAGCAGCAGTTTGGAGCAGGGAGCTCAGCACCCCCTTCCCAGGCATCTCCCCTGGGTCCAGCACCCATGGGATGCTCACAGCTACACTGTGAGCATGCTGCCGTCATCCACCCGACCCAGCTTCTCCAGTGCTCATTACCTCTTCTACCAACTCATTGATAAAAAACAAAAATTGCCACATTGCACAGGATCAGGAAAAAAAATCCTTGACCTGGTGTCTAAGAGGAATCAGGATGAGACCCATGGTCCTCAGCGATGCAGGCGTGTTTTTTTTATTCCAGTAAGGGTTACCGGGGTTTTACAGACTTGTTTTTTTGCTTTTTTAATTAAAAAAAAAAACATGCAGGGGTCAAGTCTTCCTATAGGACAACTTTTACCAAACAGCCTGTCATATTGCAGAAGTTAAACCCTTCCAGGCTACTCTCTGCAAATCCCTGTTGATTAGCATTAATTAGCCTTCTCTCAAATAATTCTCAATTAATCAAAACCTTGAGCATTACTGTTGTGTAATCTTGTCTTCACAGTCCCATTTTCCATCTGAACTCCACATAAGCACCTTGATGAACATAAGCTGGATCTAAAAAATGCTCAGTATACATCTATTCATTTGACAATTAATAGAGTAGTTAAAAAATGGCCTTTCAGCCCAAGTTTTCACAGTCCTCTATCTATAACATAGCCTTGTGATGCTTTAGGGAAACTCATAAGCATTTTCCATCCCCAGTGCAGCGACTACCCTCTATTAAATGATTTTATATTAAAATGATCCTGGGAGGAGCCAGGCACAGCAGCACAGGGCAGGGCAGCCCCAGCCACAGGACACAGACAGGGGATACCAGGAATTTCAGCTAGAAAAGTTAAAAACGGTGGCCGCTTTTGAGCTGTAATTGCAGTAACACACATGGCATTCACACTGTCACAAGCATCTTCTGAAATTCAGCGTACATGCCACCTTGCCCACTGCTCAAGCACTCAGCCATCCTCCCTGCCGGGCACTGCCATGCCTGAATAGCACCACCAAAAATCTACCTTTAATTGTAGAGCAACCTCTCCACCAGACTGGATTTTCAACCTTATTAGAAAGAAGGAATTGAATTAATCAACCTGTATAGTTATCCCTCACCTGTCCAGAACTCATGCATCAAAAACCACTTGGAGCATCACTCCATGAGTGCTTAATTCAAATGGGTTTTGACCTATAGTTGATTTATAGGACATTTCTTCTTCAGCACTTTCTAAGCAAAGGGGTGTGCTGGAAAGGCCCCTGGGCCACCTCTGCATCCTTTTCATTGCTGAGCAACTGAAGGCAAACAAATTAATTACTGGGGATTTAAGTAAGCAACATCTTACCAGTTACAATTAAAAGAATTCCAGCAATAAGGTTTGTTAGCAAGGAGACATTTGATGCCTGGAGAACAGCACCAGGGGTCAAGAGCAAAGCTGGAATAAATAAATTTTTAATTAAAAATATTTGAAGCAGTGAACAACTGTTCATACACCCTCATTTGCTTAGGAACAGGGGGCAGAAGAAGGGTCTCCTGGAGGGAAGGACTGCTCTTTACATTTTATTGCAATAATTTCCAGGTCCTTGGGAACGTGACTTGTGCCAGGCTCCACTTCTCCCAGGACTGTCCGTGTGCTGGACCACAGATGCACACTTGTATGATGAGTTACTCTGTTCTACTGCATATATTTTGTCTCTTCTCCCCAGTGAGACAAAGAAAATAAGCAAGATTTTGCAATGGCTAAACTGAAATTGGTTTAAAACACATCTCCAAGGAAACTCAAACAAAAGGTAGTTTCCTTTTTAATATATGATATGAAGGTACAGGATTACTAGGCCACCAGCTACATTTCCTCCTTATTTCCTTATAACTTCAGCTGTCCAGCTAAAATACTAAGATTCTGGCTTTTCAGATCTTCCAGCACTTATATCCTGCAGCCTCTTATTTATACCACACAGCAGATCCCTGGAAAACCATCCCCTAAAATCCTATATCCAATTTCCTCTAATAAATGCAGGGGAGATAAAAGCTTAAATAAGGAAGGATGAAGGAAAAGGCAATCTCCAACAACCCCTGAGTTTTAAATCATAGGAGGAGATTTGGGAGGCAATACTGTAAGCAAAATAGTGTTGTGTTCTGCAGGAAGGGTTCAGTGAAGGAGATCAAAATGCAGAAGACTGCCCAAGTGGAGGAAGGGTTGCAATAAGGGCAGTTGTACCCACTTAAAATAAATAAATACATAAATAAATAAATAACCACGTCACCAAATGCATCTTTTCTAGCCTTCACCTTCTGGTTTGAGTTTCTCACCTGACTTGGCAGCGTCCCCCATGTGTTAGGCAAATCCAAGGCTATCTCTTCCCCTTTGTGTGCTGCTGGGGCATCTGCCATTCTAACACATGCTCCCATGCAGATCAAACACACTTCTCATGGAACACTGAAGTGTCCACACAGCAAAACACCCCACACATAAGGAGAAAATAAAAATTAATTTAAGAAAAAAAAGCTATCACAGCCACCAGGTGCTACTTTTTCCCTCCTCATCCCCACAACAAAGCCACCCTGTTAAGTGTCTCATGTATCAACGCACAGGACAACATCCATATCCCAGCAGGAGATGGGATTTAAACATCCCTCCCCATGTTACAGAAGCATTTCTTTGTTCCTCCCAAGTGGTTACACACTACCTCTGGGCACAGGCAGCGGGCACAGAGTTTCAATGCAGGCAAGGCTCAGCTCCAGCTCTTCCCATCATCACCAGCAGCATCGCATCAACCCAGGGACATCCCAGCTATAAGATTTCCATCCCTCTACACACCCCCTACCTCAGGCCCAAGGGGTTTTGCTCCAAAACTGGAAAATCCAGTTCGCATCCAAGGGATGCATTTCCCTTCAGGAAGGACAAGCATTTATGGCAACACTTTGGCCAACACCACTTGCCTTGAAGCCACCTGGTCCCACCAGCACAATTTAAGGACTACAACCTGTTTCAAGCAAAACTAGCTAAACCTATTCTTACCACCCAAAGTGGGGGGAAAAGGGATTATTAATTAGAAAAGCAGGAAAACAAATGAAAATACACCCTGAAGTTACAGTGGTTTAAGAGTGCATGAAGACAACTCCTGAGACACAGAGAGTGGCTCACTCCAGTTAGGGCAAAACCGTAACTTGGATCCATCTCTACCTAACATTGCATTGTGACTTTTTTCTCTGCTCTAGGGAGTGATTTCATACTTCACTAGGTAGATGAATAATACAAGGGGGGAAAAAAATAATTAAAGAAACATTATGTTATCCCAGTTTATTTTGCTGTGAAAGCAAAGCTTTTGCAAACTGTGCTGCCAGTTCCCAGCTCATAATGTACAGGCCCAAAAGTTTCTGCCCTTTCTGAGGAAATACTCAGTTCCAAGACCCAAGTTCCCACAAAGCCCATGGGCCAGTAGCCAGATGGGGACACCTGAACTTGTGCAGCTACCTTCAGCCGCCATCATGGACAAACTGGGTCACATGAAGCCCCAGATAACCCACAGCTTCACCCACATTATGGGTTTGTCCCATGTCCAAAGGCATCGAAGGGGGAATTAGCGGTTATGCACACCCATGCATGCAGCAGTGATTTAGGACCCTGCTCAGAAGGGGATGGGATCTACAAAAAGCAGAGAGATGCTGAAGCAAACCATGTCTCTTCATAGCTGCTCTTTCTTCCAGCTGCCTGTCCTTCATCTTCCCCTTGAGCTACAAGGTCTTTTCCCCATCCCACACTGTGGAGAAGTTGCAGTCTGCTGCAAACTTTCAAAAAAGTATTTTTAGGTGTTTTCTTAAGGAAAAAAAATAATCCCTGTTTGGATCACCATGTCTGGCCATCGTCTGTAGCCACCCAGCCTGTGAAGCACATACCAATGTGTCGGTCCTGGGAAATGCCAAATTGCACAGCAAGCTGGGGCTGCCCACACGCAGAGGGAAGTTAGGCAGTCGTGGGGGATAAGGCGTGCTCCTCCTCCCCACCATGGCCCCCAAACCCCTTCTCCAGCCTTCTCAAACCTCACACAGACCAGCAGAGACTTCTCCGCCTAATAGCTGGTGTGCAATGAGTCCAAATTTGTATTTTGGGAACTGTTTCCAAAGTCTTTAGCATCCCCGCCTTGACAATAGCTGCTTAATAGGACTCATTTCAAATTCCATAGCAATTAGTCTTTGAAATCCCATTGCCTTTCACAGCGTGGTGCGTCCACACCAGCTCCCTCCCAGCAGCTAATAGGAAAAACAGACTGCTGCAAGCCAAATGTCTGTCAGCTCTACAGGTTGCAAGAAAAGAGATCACGCCTATCCACCTCCTCTTCAACAGCAACATTAAATTTACAGAAATCGCCCAATGTTATGTTCTTCACAGGCATTTCTTTTTAAGCCATTGCTGCTGAGGTGCCCACCAGCATCTTTGAGTGCATGCCATGTTTGAAATTTGGACAGAAGTGAAAGATTTGCTGGATGAAGGCTCCTTGTCCCATAAAAGGTCTCAGCATAAATGAACTGTTCAATAGTTGAGTCAGAAGCAGTCATACCATCCTAAATAAAACCTCAAGCAATGTTCTGGGCATGAAACATGATGCAGTATGCTGCAATGTTTCTTTCCTCAGTCTTTGAAATCTCTTGCTTATATTCTTAGTAGGAGTTTTCTTCAACTGCCCAAAACTTGATTTTTGAAGCTCTGTTCCCCCACATACCTGGTGCTAAATGCTGCACAAGCTCTGGAGCATTAAGCAAATGCCAGCGCAGAAGATGGCCTTGCAGGGCCTCCCCTTTGCAGGGGACTTGGCATCATTTGAAAGCCAAAGGCACAAGCACACGACAGCACCAGACAAGGGACCACAGCCCCTTGGCATCAGCAGCATGGCCAGCACTGGGAAGGTGCTCAGGAGAGATCCTATTGAGGCATGATATATTTTTGGTGCCCATAAATAAAAGACATACAGGTCCTTTTTCGGAGGGACCAGCAGGCAGTGCTTTTCCATGTATGCCACGCATAAATGATGATTCCGTTTCTGGATAATTACAGACAATTAGTAGCTTAAAGAGATGCCGCTGATGTTATCCCCAAGCCAAACATGACCCACAGAGCTGAATTCCCAGAGCTTAAGAAATACAAAGTGAAAACTCCCAGAGCAACCTTAACGCTGCTTCACACCACGACTGCAAAGGTTTGAGGTATTTCAACCTTCAACTCAGACAGTTAGAGGTGCTTTCTAACTTATTGCCCCAAATTGAGCCAGTTTTTCAGACATACAGGCACCTCTTGCCTGTAGAAGCATCCTGTGCTGTGATCCCACCACCCAACCCACTGAGGAGCAAAGTTCTGTTCGTTACAAATGAGCATCAAGCACGACCACAGGATTAAACTGAATTAATGACCTGAACTTCAGTTATTCTCCATACATGTCAAAACTGCTTGGAAGAACAGGAGAGGGTTCCCCCACCCGTCTGGGTGTGGCTGGGGAGACAAGGGTCACTTCTTTTCTACTGCTTGCATCACATGGAAGTTATGCTTTCCTAGGTAACATCGGTATACACCCAAGTATTAGTGCACTTTGAGGACAATTATAAGCCTTTACTCAAACAACAGGTATTTAGTATGGCATTTCTGATAAACTCAAGGTAGTCCTTGAGTAGAAATTCTGAGGACAGGGTTATTTTTATATACATATATACACACACACATATATATATTTATAAAATGAAGCCACAAGAAAGTAGGAATTAGAATTTGGAGTGAATTTTTCATCAGCTTACCATGTCAGAAGAGCCGCAATTCAAGCTTTCAGCTTTTCAGACCATCTCAGGAAGGCAGGCAGAGCTTGGGGACAACCACAGGGGTTGGTGGCCTCACTGAGGCAGCACCAAGAACCCAAAGCATATGGGAAAACTGCAGAGTTATCCAAAGCTCAGCTGAACAGATGAAAGTGGTTTCCACCACATCCCAAGCTTCTCCACTTGGCCTAACTCCCTCCTCCCCTAAAACCACAAAGGTATTGCTGATACCTATTTCACCAGAAATTTCGGAATATCAGATGCAAGTCTCAAGTCACCATAATTATTGGAATATAATTCAGGACAATAAAGCATAGCAAACTTGGGTATGGGATGTTTAAGGAATAAAATAACCTCAAACCAATGACCTGATAAATACAATAGTCACCAAGATTCAATTTTGATCAAAAAAAGTCACACCCTTGACGCTTTTCCTCAATATCCTGGGACATGAGCAGTGCATGGCTTTTTTCCAAAATTAAGACCATGCCCACCCTCTTTACCTTCTCCACCCACAGCCAAGCAGACTGCCAAACCAACCAGTCTTGGCCACCATTTCAGTTTTCCTCCTCCCCATGGCACCTCTCACCCTGCCACTCCCTGATAAGCCAGATCTCCCTGCAAGGATGACAGCAAGCCCTTATCAGAGCATTATTAAAGCTACAGCTAAAGCACAGCTTCCCTATTCCCAGCTACGGTGGAGGCAAGACCCACTTTAAGTAATCAAATGGTATATTCAGAAATACTTCAGTAAGAGCATAGACTCAAATGAGAGAGTAGCAGGTCTTACCACAGCAACAGTGAGGTGAACTCAACAGTAGAAATGCAAATGTTTGCTTTCCCTTCCTCTCCCCTGTCCGCCCTGTACTGTATTTGCAAAACAGGGTCACTTCTAGATGCAAAGCTAAAGAATGTCCCCAGCATTAACTGTCCCACGCTGGAAAGCCACATGCCAAGCAACCTTGCAGAGCAAAACCAGCTCAGCCCAATGCCCAGGGGACCTGCTGGTCACCTCCTGTTGCTTTTCCTTGATGCTTTCAATCATTCCAGGGTTCACGAGGGGAAAGTCCTGCCTAACAAATTTGATTTCCTTCTATGACAAGGTCACCCACCTAGCTGACCAAGGTAAGCCAGTCGATGTGATCATTTTGGATTTCAGTAAAGGTTTCGATACCGTCTCTCTGTCTCCTCCCAGACAGAATGCCCAGCACACGGCTGGATAAACACATAGTGCAGTGGGTGAGCAGTTGGCTGATGGGTCGGGCTCAAAGGCTCATAGTATGTGGGGTTACATCGGGCTGGCAGCCAGTTACTCACTAGTGATCCAGGGATCACAGGGATCCAACTTGGGGCCGGTGCTCTTTAATCTCTTTGTTAATGACTTGGGTGCAGGACTGGAAGGAATAATAATGAAGTTTGCTGCTGATGCAAAACTGGGAGGAGCTGTTGATGCTCTCGAGGGCAGAGAGGCCCTGCAGAGGGATCTGGGCAGGCTGGAGAGCTGGGCAACCACCAGCTGTGTGAAGTTTAACAAGGGCAAGTGCCGGATTGTGCCCCTGGGGCTCGGCAGCCCTGGCTGTACAGACAGCCTGGGGAACGAGAGGCTGGAGAGCAGCTCTGCGGAGAGGGACCTGGGGGCTCTGGCCGACGGCAAGCTGAACATGAGCCAACAGTGTGCCCTGGCAGCCCAGAGGGCCAGCCGTGCCCTGGGGTGCATCAAGCGCTGCATCGCAGCCGGGCGAGGGAGGGGATGGTCCCGCTCTGCTCCGCGCTGGGGCGGCCTCGCCTCGAGCGCTGGGTGCAGTGTTGGGCGCCGCGGGACATTGAGGGTATAAAGCTGCTGCTGGAGAGTGTCCAGAGGAGGGCACGGAGCTGGTGAAGGGTTTAGAGGAGAAGCCGTACGAGGAGCGGCTGAAGTCCCTTGGTCTGTTCAGCCTGGAGAGGAGGCTGAGGGCAGAGCTCATGGCGGGCTGCAGCTTCCTCACCAGGGGAGGAGGAGGGGCAGGCACTGATCTCTTCTCTCTGGTGACCAACGACAGGACCCGAGGGAATGGCAGGGAGATGTGCCAGGGGAGGGTTAGGCTGGGTATCAGGGAAAGGCTCTTCCCCCAGAGGGTGGTGGAGCCCTGGCACAGGCTCCCCAGGGAGGCAGTCACGGCACCCAGCCTGGCGATGCTCAAGCAGCCCTTGGACAAGGCCCTCAGAGACACGGTGTGAATTTGGGGCTGTCCTGTGCAGGGACAGGAGTTGGACTTGATGATTCTTGTGGGTCCCTTCCAACTTGGGACATTCTATGATTCCACTATGAAGGCGGTGCATAAGTCCCCACATTTCCACTCTCCCTCCGTTGCTGGCATTTCCAGCCATGGGAATGTGGATTTGAGCTCCAGGCTAATACATTTCAGGGAAGCCACCTCAGCTGAAACACAACACTGCCCAAGTCTTTGCAAGGTCTGCAAAAATAGCACTGGTGGCAACAGTGATGCACAAGCAGGGGGCAACGTGGCTATCATTGACAGGCACAGCACAGCCACAAACTGAACTCATTTCAGCTGCCAGCACTGACATCCCAGTGAGAAACCCCAAGGGACTGCTTTTCACAACAGCTCTTTTCATAGGAAAGCAGCCTAACCTGTTTAAAGGGTATTTTAGCCAGCTCTCAGAGGAGGTTTTCCCTCTGTTGGCTACCACCACAGCACTGAAAAAAAGCTAGGCTTTTTTGAAAAGAAATGACCAAACCTCAGCATCCCCCAGTGCCTGTTTCCAGCAAGAAACACCGGCTGGGAAAGCTCAAGCAGGGATTTTCCTGCTCCTCTGACACTTCTGAAATCCCTTCAGGATTTGCATGAACAGGAGAAAGCCCACATCTCGTTTTGCACCAACACTGTGGAAAAGAAGTCGCAAATCTCTCTCCATCACAAAATAAAAAGGATAGGGGCTGCTCCAGTAGCTACACAGACTAACACAGTTAAATTTTATTATCACTCCTTATATGTGATTACTGCTACAGTAAATTTATCCCCAGCGTCATATGCTCATCTGCAGAAATCAAATGCAAGAGACATCCCCAGCAACTGCTTAAATCCCCCAAAGTGGGAAGTTTTGTGAGCACATGGAAGTGATGTACAAGAGAAGCAGAGAGGTAAGCAACCGCTAACCCTGTACAGGGGAGCTCAGGGCTTTTCTAATTTGGGAGGCTCACAGCATCCTCATGGACAGGAGAAGCCCTCAGCAAGGCTCGTGCCTGGTGGAAAGGACACTGCTCCAGCAGACAGCTGCAGGACATCACCACCAGCATCGGCAACATCTGGTAATTGAAGGGACACATCAAGATTTCACATGTCATTCCACCCCCACAAATATTCAAAGCTGGCTTAGCAGCTAAAGGCCACTATGACATTTCCACTCCTGCCTTGGTGCCCATGTTCAGTGCAATCAAGAAAATGTTTATGGGATGAAGGAGGTCCCATCCACCCCCTTGCTGTAGGTTTATTACCAGAGCACAAGATCCACACATGCTTCTCAAGTGGCTTTAGCTTTTCTTAAGCTCTACCTGGAAATTAAGGCTGAAAAAAGCTAAGTCTTCATTTTTAACTGGCCTGCTTCCATAAAACAACTTAAACATCCTTAACACAACCCAGCTCAACCATCTAACATGAATCCCTTGGACGGGCGCTATGACTCCCAAGAAACTCCTCCAAGCCTGAACCAGAGGTGCTGGACAACTGCATTAACACTGTAGCCAACTTTTAAAGCAGATAAAAATTACACACAAAACCTAAAAGACAAAGGTCAGAGCTGCTTATGGGGTTAAAGCAGGTAAAGCAGATGCAGCCAGGGCCTCTTCCATCTCTTGGGGTGTTTCAAAAGCTAT
Organism: Anhinga rufa; assembly: GCA_013400875.1. Classification (NCBI taxonomy): domain Eukaryota; kingdom Metazoa; phylum Chordata; class Aves; order Suliformes; family Anhingidae; genus Anhinga; species Anhinga rufa. The sequence continues at coordinate 17,031 of VZTV01117290.1, forward strand.
TCAGCTTTTAAATTATGAGCCATGGTCCAGATCCGCATTCATATCCAGCACGTCCAGCTGCTGGGCTGGCTCTTTCAGGCCTTGGCCACTGCATTTTGCTCTGTCCTGACTTGCTAAATTACAAACATTTTGTGTGAGCAAGAGGAGTGGAGCCAAGTCCTTCCAAAATAGCCTTTTCCCTCACAGACAAATTAACTATATTGAAGCTTAGCCTGACTGCAGGACAGGTTTGTCCGGATCCCGGATATATTTTAGCTCTTTCCAGTTCCTTCCTAGGCACACGAGAGCGAGCAGGGAGGCATCAGCATCACCGGTGCTCACAGAAGCAGCAAGACCACCTTCCTGCCCATCCAGGTACCATCTCTCCTGAGCCACCCAAAGATCACACGAGCTCTCAGCATCACACATGACTTCAATCAGGCCTTCAACATCCGCTGTTAACACTTCAGAAATTCCACTTGAGTATTTCATGGGGCACAACCATAACCTGGAGTTGAGACCCCATGAACACCCCCAGCAACCTATTCACCAAACACCCAGAGGTATGTGCGAAGGAAATGGATTTGTTTAAACAAGCACCAGAGCTACAGATCTTCCAGGTATCACCATAACAGCATGTAAAAGCAGCGTTTAGCAACAGATGCACCCAAAAAAAATGCAGTCTACTGGCTTTGAAGCTTAAAGGCAGAAGAAGCAAGACTTGAACCTGGGGAGTGTTAACCTGCTTGGTAAGGATGTTTGAAGCTTATAACATGGCTCTTGAAAGAACAAGATTCAGGGAACTACTTCAAAAACAAGACCCTTGTGTATTTTTTTTTTCCCCCTGCAGAAGACACAGCAATGACGTCCATGGCTGCAGGCAAAAATAGAGCACTAAAAACCACCTACAGCTGAACAATCATTCAAAAGGTTGTTTTCCAAAATGGCAAGAAAAGGTTGAAAACTTGGACCCCCTTCCAGAAACCAACAGCAGTTCCAGCACATCCCTAGGATGGAGTTTTTCCCCCAAAACACTGCCCAAGCAGCACAGCGTATCTTCACGCTGCCGGGTGGGCTCTGACATTGCTCCATCACATTGGACATTCATACCAGCTTGGCAAATTTCAAGATACAGACAGAGTTTAGCTCCAATATGAAATTAAGAGAGAGGGTGTTATACTCTGGAAGGATTATAAAGCTATTTTTAATAAGGGGTTATAAGAAGTTTTAAGATGACTAAGTTGGTTTTGCTCGGCTCATATGGCTGCAAAGATAAAGCCTTGCACAAAGAAACAGCCACATTAAGTTGCTTCACAGAACTTGCAGCACTGAAAATTGTGTAGTTACTACTTGAAGAATGCTCGCTTTTGATGTCTTTGAAGAAAAAGTTTAAATACTCAATTTAAGCATCAGGTTTGGCTTTCTCACAGTTTTACAAGATCATAGTGCTACACCTCTGCAATTTCAGTTGCTGTTTTGGCCAGAAGCCCCCAATAACAAAAGAATAGGGACGAGATGCATATAAGGTTTGTGGTACAAAGAAAACACAGAAACCTGGCTTTACAGATTAATATTCTCTGTCTTTATGTACTTAAGATGAACTTCATTGGGTGGACCTTCCTGAGCTGGGATCCTCAAGACAAACTCCCACATGAGATTCCCCATTGCCAACCAATGCTGGTCACCAACAGCTGGACCAGAGCCACATCATGCCGGACCACAGCTCCCCAACACCCCCCATCACAACACCCATCAGCCACCTGCTGCGCCCAAGGGTGCAGCCCAAAGGTGACAGGCATCCGCAGCCCAGGGACGATCATCTCTGGATAACAGAGATTTGTTGAAAACCAGTTAGTGCCGGCATTTTTCTTTTTCTTAAGAAAAAGAAATTAAAAAGAGAAAGAAAATACATCCTGAACCTGGGAAAGGGTCAGCACAATTAAATAAAATTTAAAAATTACAAATAATAATTAATTATTTCCGCTCTGTGAATGTTTCTCCCTCCCCCACCATATAGCTCAACCTCTTTTGTCTGAAAAGCGTTTATCTGAAAGTGGGTCATGTCTCCTGGCATTACTAAATCTTCCCAAATTTCCCCTGATTAGTCAAACATGATATCCTCTCTGACATCTGAGTGATTGAGGTAGTGTGTAATGCCATTTTTCCCCTGAATGAGCCACATCAAAGAGGGTTATAAGCTGAGAGATGGCACGCCGGATAAAGTAGTTGCCAACAGATTGTCCCCAAAATATTACCGAGGAAAATTAAATTGTTTTGTTGGAAGGTGTTTCCTTTAGAAACATTCAGCCTTTAGTACTGAACATGGAGAGACAAGAAACTGCCATCAGAGTTGCTAAAATGATGAAACCTCACTAATTTACGAACTGCGCGGTCTGATAGTTAAAAACACTTCTGCACACTAAGCTCCTGGGCACTTTCTATCAGCCATAACATCCAGTCTGCTCTTCATACAGGGACATCACGCTGGATATTAGCAACAGCCTCAATTTGGGTACTACCTCACAAATAATCAGATATTAAAGCAGAGTCATCTGAGACTAAAAAGAAAAAGGAGAAAAAAGTGAACCTGCTAACTCAAAAAAGAAAATACCATTTAAAACTCAGATATAACAGCAAGTAATCGCTCAGACATGAGGGTCCAAAGCATTTAAAAATATCCTTTGGAGCAGAAGGATGCCAAGACCCCTGGGAGCATGCTCAGCCGGGACAAGCGCTGCCCTGGGGACTGGAGCTGAGCTCCCTCCTCGCAGGAAAAGAGTTGGAGTTCCTAAGTACTTATCAGGTCAGTGATTAGATGAGATCTGGGCAAAGTTTAGCGAGTCAGAGCAGGGTTTGCATTCTGCTGATTTACTTCACATGACCTTCCAGTGCTGAAACTTTGTACCAGAGCAAAGACTGACAGGAGACAGCACTTTTTTCACTGAAAAAATAAAAAATAAGTAAAATATTAAAAAAAGAAAATAGTGAAATCTTGGAGAGTCTACAGACTTCTTGGCATTGCCAAATAGGATATTCTATTCCTGAGAATAGAGTTGTTTTTTTTAATATGGATTTTTGCACCACACCATTCCTTGGACAAAAAGGGGGCCCGGGGGAGGCTGCACTTGGGTGAGATCAGCAGTTTTTCTGCTCAATGCTGGACTTTGGGATGCAAAGGCTGGTGCAGCAGCACTTGTGGAGGAGAAGCCTGCTCACAGCTCACTCTTTGGGAACTGCAAGGAATTGCACAGCCTCAAACAGCCTCCGGCATCCCATCTTCTCCAGCATGGAGTGCAGGCTGCTAAAAGGCAAATCCAAGCAAGTGTTACTCCTAAAGATGATTAAGACCCACCTTGATGGTCAAGCAAATGGATATTTCAGGTATTTCAAAGCTGGGGAGCACTGCTCATGTCCATCTGGCATCACAGGGATGGTCCCCACGCTCCCACACTAGGGAGAGATTTCCCTAAAATAAGCGGGTGCAAGCACAGCCTTCACTCACCGAAACAGCAGCGGGGAAGGCAAAGCGTGAAGGGATGAAGATTAGCTCCGACAGCCTCGACTTGGAGTTTGTTTTGGCACAGCAAGAGCACACGAGGTTTCAAAGCAGCTCCCGGTGAGGAGGCGAGGGGCCGGGTGGCAGGAATCACCCCCAAGGCAGCAGCAGCACTGCGAGACTGAAATCCACAGCCGCTCCTGCCACCAGTTGCCCAAAAGCACTGATACTTTCTAGAATTCAGTTTTATGTGCTTAGGACAGCCAAGTTTTTCCTTTTTCCTTCTCCTTCCTTTAAAAAAAAAAATCAGTATTTTATTTAAGAGCTCTGCCTCCGTCCTTCATGGCAGGGCTAAGCATAAGCTTTCATCTCACCACTCTGCACAGAGAACAAGTAATCGCCTTGCCAGGGCAGGATCCAAACAGAAACAAAGGCTTTAGAAAGGAAAATTAAAAAGAAAACAAGCAGAAGGAAAGCACAGCAAGAGATTTCAAACCTGGTACTTCTAGGGTCTACAGAAGCAAGTCATGATCTTCCTTACCTCTCTGGCCAGGGTCTTGATAATGCCCAGGGCCATAAGACACAGGCTGCAGGAAAGACAAGGACAGGTCCAGCTCAAAAGCAGAGTCCCTCACCCGAGGACCTCGGTCCCCTGAAAGCCATCCAGCCACAAACAACACATCCCCAGCTGCACTTCAGCTGCCACAGCCAGACAGGAGAGGAAAAGCAAATTGCACCTGTGAACACCAGAATCTGGGGGTGAAAACCCCAATATTCAGAGCAGGGAAGTCCCTGCAGACAGCCCCAAGGGCAGCCCTCCACCAGCCTGTGGGTAAGATGTTCACACCCTGTGCAGACATGGCTTCCAGAACAGCTTTTTAGCGGTGTTAAAGGTTTTGCTTCAGCCAAAACCTGCCCTGTTGGTGCTGTTAACTACAAGACAGTAGCGCAGGTGTTCACGGTCTATCCTAGCAGAGAAGTGATTTCTTACCAGGCCAGGTGGAGACAGGAAAACAAGAGGACAGCACGGTGACACGAGACATCAACCAAGCGCTGGATGAGTAGTACCTGGTCTTTCATTTCCTTTGTTATTTTATTTCTTACCACTGAACATGGCAGTGAAAGCACACATCAGCTAGGCAAGAAAGAGGCACTCCACAACCATGGGAAAGGCTGGTGAGAGTTGCACCAGTGTTCACACATCTGCCTCCTGCTGATGTCTGTGTGGGTCTGGAGCAGGACCTTCTCCTGCACCTCCACCTTAACTCTAGAACAGGACACAGTCCTACCAGGAGATCCGGGACAAACCCGAGACCACAGTAGTCCAGTACTGCCACGTGAAAGCCACCTCCAGCTCTCCATCCCCACTCCACCAAGAGACTAAGTGTCCTTGACCGAGACCTGTGCCATCCCCAAAGTGCTTGGTCGGTCCGCTCCTCTACCTTGTCTGGACATCACACCCGCTGCCCAAAACCAGCAATGCCCACAGCACCCATGTTATCAGAGCTCAAAGTAATTAAGAAGCATAAATCCATGAGGGAGTTACTCAGCTTAATTAGATTCAAAATTATAGCTTCTATCATCTTGGTATCTTTGCAGCCGCTCACTGCCTTGAGATATGCTTAGACCAACTTTCTGCTCGCTTGGGGCGTAACACCGAGGACCAGCTTTGTGTCAGGCACAGGGAACAGACTTTTTTATTTTAATTTTTTTTTTAAACAGTTTTCAACACTCATTTGCTAAGACACATGTCAGCAGCTACAGCTGCCTGCTCATGTCCTGCCTGCCTGGGGATTCAGCAGCTGGAGGTTTGCCTAAGCCACCTGAAATCATCCCTGTGGAGCTTTCAGAAGAAACTAGACATTCCCATCACTGTCCCCTGTGATTTTTAAAAGGCATCTTTAAATATAAAGGGCCTTTTTCTCTGAAGAGTGGCAACTCACCAGGACACGTCCCCGAGACGCAAGGTATCATTTTGGTAAGTAGTGGCTATGATTCATCCACAACACATCCTGCTCCCAACAGCCCTGTAAATGGGTGGTTAGCACATCCTACCAGCACCTCGCACCTCAGAGGGACTACCGTAAGGCAGCTTGGGCAAAGACTCACAGGAAGGGCGAAGATATGGAGTAGGTGGGTTTAAGCCCTGCCTCTGTACCTCCGTGGAGCCACAAGGGAAATGTGCCCCTTTGTGGAACCCACCAGCCACGTGGGGCTGCCCGTGGTTCAGCAGGATGGGAAGCAGTCATGAGCTGAAAGGCTTGGTCAACCTCAAGCACGGAGAAGACGTGTCCTCAGGGAAGAGCTAAGCCAGAGGCACGTGGCAAATGGAGATTCACAGGCAGAAGGATGAATCAGAGCCAACAGGAACATCCAACAGGCAGGATGGACAGGTGGACACAGCACACGTCTCCTATTGAGGAGCCAAGACATGTTAGCACCAAACACCTGGAGCACACCAACACCAAGCACCCAGACAACAAAAAACCACCCCACTGGTACCACCACCAATGCTCATATTGTGAGCATGGACTGAAGGAGAAGGCAATGGCCGTGCATTAAGGAGGAGATGACAGTATCCTACAACCTGCCCTGCACCATAAATAGAGTTGGTGAGGGCAGCAAGATGTGCTACATGGTATAGCTGGTGATCTCCTGTAATTGCCAGAGCAGGGTCTGAATTCCTGTGGTGGTTTGACGCCAGGTACCCACCAAAGCCACTCTATCACTCCCCCGCCACAGGGCCTCCATGGGCTGCAGGGGCACAGCCTGCCTCACCGTGGTCTCCAGCCCAGGCTGCAGGGGAATCTCTGCTCCGGCACCTGGAGCTCCTCCTCCCCCTCCTTCTTCACTGACCTGGGTGTCTGTGGGGCTGTTTCTCTCACATATTCTCACTCCCATCTCCAGCTGCACAGTTTTGTTTTTTCCCCCCTTTTCGTAAATCTGTTATCCCAGAGGCGCTACCACCGTTGCTAATAACTCCGCCTTGGCCAGCAGCGGGTCTGTCGGTCTTGTTGCCGGCTGGCCGTGGCTGTATCAGACATGGGGGAAGTTTCTATTAGCATCTCACCGAAGCCACCCCTGTAGCCCCACTGCTACCCAAACCTCACCATGCAAACCCAATACAATTCCTAACAGCACCACCGGTTTCATACAGATGAGCACAGGGAACTAAAAGCTACTACTAAAAAAGATCTACTCGTGGAAAAGAAAATTTATTTTTTTTTTGTTAAAATCAAATGGGATTTGGTTTAAAGTGGTGAAGGATAGTGGCAGGGCAGGTCGGGAACACATGCTGCTGGAGGAGCTGCACCACCATCCCACTACCCTGCACCAAGCTGCAGGTTTGGGGCCATACCGTGCAGTTAAGGGCTTAAATTCCTTACAGTAAGGGTTATAGACTGATGTTGCTTATAGTTCTTGTAGTCTTACAGTCCAGCCTTTGACACATTTAATTCATTCCCATAACTCACAGGATTCAGTCGGCTGGAGAAGACTTTGGACACAGACAAATTAAGGACAAAAGGAGAGCACAGCTAGAAAAAAGTTCACATTTCCAGGCTGCAGGCTCTTCCCTGTAAGGATGTTCCTCTCCAAACCCTCTGGATACTGCAGGAAAGGCAAAGAGCAGAAATACCAAATCCTTAATACCCTCATTAGTAAAACTGAGTTTACCATGACTCGGGCATCATGTTAAAGAGCGTTTAAACAAGGAAGGCCACGTGAAATCCATCACCCACCAGCCCCATGTCCTTCCCAGCCCTGCAATCATCTCTGGACAGGTCTCTGCTCATTTCTGGAGGAAAGCTAAGCTAAGCTAAAGCCAACCAAGCTAAGCCAGATCTCAATCAGATGTGTTACAGTGGGCCAGAGGCATACTGCCAGAGGGCAGTTGCTTTACACAACCAACTCAAGTCACAAAAAAGCTCACAGGGACTTTTTTCAGTTTTGCTAAATAGCAAATTCCTCACTAAAATGTTTCACAAACATTTCAGGTGTCTGCTAAAGTTTGATGTTTTACTGCAATAAAAGCAGTCATTTTCCTGACACGAATTGTAGTTCATGCCGATATTCCTTTAACCACTGTGAAATGCCTTTGTTTGCAGAACACATCAAAGAACAGACAATAACACTACAAAAAACCCGACTCAGGGTTTCCCCAACACTACTTGCTATTTATTACATGAACTAACTCAGAAGGTCCAAAGTCCACCTTCACGCTAAAGTTTGGCTGCTCCTGTGGTTTCCTTCCCGGACAACTATCACAATAACGGTATACTACTCTTTTTTTGGCCAGAGCTACAAACTAATTGGCATGTAAAGGCCAATGGGCCTAGAACTGCATTGCACTGCAGCAAACTGAGATGAACTTCAAACATATGTATATATAAATAGACATACAAATATACATAGCTTGCTTTCTTGGTCATCAGAAGGGAGGCACACATTCACGTTCAGGGTAATTTTCTACCCATTGGTTACTGGCAGCAGCAAAGAATAGCAAAGCAAAAACCCTCCCTTGTAAATACATTCCTCAACAGCAGCCAGGCTGCCTGTGACAAATACCCTCGTTTAAACTCCATCCTCAGGGTAGAAAAGGGTAGGACTGACTCATCCCATCCCACCCCACAAGACCTGAAGAAGCCACCTGCTGCCTTGGGCTCCAGACCTGCTACCGTCCCCAGGTTTCCATCCTACACCCTGGAGTTAACCCAGCAAAGCAACATGGGCTTGGGTACACTGGGATTTTGCCCAGGTCCTGCCTGCGTGTCTGCCTGCGTGTCCCCAGTTTCACACACGCACAACAAAATCAGGGCAGGAATTCTTTAAAAAAGGCACATTGACTAATCCCAACCAACAAGAGGGCATAAAGCAGGAATCAAGCTAATTAAGCCCTGCTGGAATCATGTGCCAGCAGAGCACAGGGCAAACTCCAGCCATCTCCTGCCCACCGAGGGAGGGAAATGCCCACAAAGCCACCAGCATCCATCTCTCACCTTCCTTGCACCTACTCAAGTCCACATAACCAGTGGACTGAGTGGTATTTAAAAGCAGAGCCAAAATTGGGTGTTTATCCCCTCTCTGCTGTCCCAGGGAAGCTGAGGAGGTCTCCAAGCCGCTGTGGAGGTGGTCATGCCCTTGGCATGGTCCCCAGCTGCAGAGAGCCAGCTGGAGCAATCATATTTTACATTTCAGTGATTTTCTCTCTGTGACTGCAGCTAGTAACGAGGCAAGATCAGGAGGAGACCGGGGATGCCAACGGATCCAGCTCCTTCAGCAAGACAGCCCCATCTTTAAATAAAAATGCCAGCATGGCCTCCAAGCTCTCCCTGCCCTTTGTGGCATGACCCAGACATGTTCTCATGATCTAAAATAAAGAAGAAAAAAATTCCAAAACCTTCAAGTATAACCTGCTTTTCCTAATAGCAGCTGCAAATAGCACAGGCAGGAGTTCAGGAGCTCCTCAACCCCAAACCAACACCCAGACACTCGCTACGGTTGAATCCTCCCAGAGCCTTAAAGGATAAATCATCTTCAGAAAGGTTTCATGCCAGAAGGTTTACACCAATTCATTGACTCAGTCAGCGTGTGCTCACACTGGCTATATTTGCTTTTCAAAAGTTTATCCCCAGGCTCAGAAACCACCAATTCAGTCCAGCTACTTTACTTAATACAACAACTTTAAGTGAAAACCAGAGAGTTTTCTATACCCAACACTAGCCATTAAAAAAGGATTTTTTAATACATTAAGTTCTATCATATATTAAAAAAATACTTGGCAAATAACAGTCACTTTGCACAACAGGATGAAAAAAAAACACAACAAAAAAGGAATAAATACTCTGGTTTCTTACTTATCCAGAGCTTGCAAACCTTCTGAAGAGCATATCTCAAGCTACACAACACTCCAGGAGCAGAAAGGCACAGCTTACACCCTAACCTATCAGGAGCACTGTTTTGCATGAGGTTCGAGGCTACACTTAAATTAACAATTAACATATTTTAAGAAGTACCTTTAAGAGAGCAGAACATCCAGAAGCAAAAGCAATTATATTTGTTTTAATAATACTAAGAGCTTCACCTTACAACAACAAAGGCTAGCCATGCAAACCCGTCTAATCTCCAGCTTCATACTGCAAATCAAACTGTTGCTGGAGATGTCATCTTCCAGGAGTGATGCCCTCCCTCCTACCCTGCCCAGAACCCAGCTCAGAGGAGCAGAGCATCCCCGTTAGATCATTATAGAATAATGCTGGCATCTGCACAAGCTTACAGGGATGGGACTGCAGTTACTTTGGCTGAAGCTTAGCTGCATCAGCAACAGGTTTCTTTGGAGGACTCTGGCTGGAGAGGAAGAAAAAGAGCATTGCATGCAGGGAGCTGCCTTTGCCTCCTGCTTCACCTAAAGAGCATTTAAGCAGCTACCCTGCCTAGCTGCAACCAGTTTGGCTGCAGCACTGCAGCTGGGCATATCCCACCACTGCTACACTCCAGCAGGAATCCCAGGGACATACATGGCAGGAGCAGGACCAGCCCCAGCCAGCCTTAGAAAGCCGTTTGCACAGGGTAACTGGGTGATACACAAGTTAGGCAAAGCTCCACCACTCTCCCATCTGGAACAGGTTGGGGTGTTTTGGTTTGGTTTTGTTTTTTGTTTGGGTTTTTGTTTGTTTGTTGGTTTTTTTTTTCCTTTTTACAAGTGGGAGTCCTCGATGCCCCTGCCTCCCCTGCTCCTCTTGCATGCACTGGTGCCAGGGGCAACAAGATCAGGTCTTCACCCTTTACCATACCAGCTCCTCTTCTGTTAGGATGCAAGTCACATTAAACTCATGTTTATTTTTGCAACAAAATAAAATCCACAGCCAGATAACCCTAAAGTCACCAGGTACTGCATTAGGAGTAAGAAGAGCATTATAATCACATAATCCCAGAACAGTGGGGGCTGGCAGGGCCCTCCGGAGCTCCCCTCGTCCAGCCCCCTGTGTGAGCAGCACCCCCAGAGCAGGGGCACAGGACCGCATCCAGGCGGGGTGTGAATGGCTCCAGGGAAGGAGACTCCACAGCCTCTCTGGGCAGTTGTGCCCCACCGCCCTGTAACTATTTATCCAAGTGGAATCCTACATGCTTGAAGGTTGATGCAGTTTTGGAACTACTCACATGCTCATAATTAGGCACAACTGTTAATTATCCTGTTTGATGAGGGCTATTAAACACCAGTCATCCCTGCTCTTAAAGGGGCACAAGGGAGACATCACATGGAGAGGGCCTTCACCATCAACTTACAGCTGCTGGTGTTTCCAGGATGGGATCCTCTCCAGTTTAAGTGCTCCTCAGGGCAGCACCAAATCTAACACAAATTCATCATCATGGTTTAACAAGCATGAGCTTAAGCTCTGAGAAAATACTACATGTCCCATGATGCTTGCAGAAGATCTGGAACCTTAAGTGGAAGTCAAGGGCTCCCTACACAACACATAGCAGCTCCCATTAGAGCCCAGCAGGAAGGAGAGGTGGGAGGACCTGAAAAGTCCCACTCAGCTGCTCTGAAGCAGCTCCCCAGCAGTTTCCCTCATCCTGGTTCAACCAGGAGGAGGAAGGACTCCAAGGGAGGTACTGCCGTGGCTACACTAATGCAACACTGAGCATTGGATCAATAGGCTTTTAGCAAAACAGCTGTATTGATTCCAGTGAGCTGGATCATCTGCCTTCCCCCCTTTGCATCTTCCCTCAAAAAGCCACATCCCCATCCTGCTGACAAGGTTATCCAGAAGGCTGCACCTCTGTGCTTGGAAAGTCATCTCCTGAACCATAACACCCCAATGAAGTTCTCCTGTGCTTTTACCCCTCGTTTCCTCCAATCACTCCCATGTTACTCCGTTAATGCACCTTCTGATAGCCACACACAGAGGGCAGCCCTTCACAGAAGGTTATCTTCTCCCCACCTCAGTCTCGGAGGCCCCTACCGCGTATGAGCTATAAGTGTCCAGCGGAGCATCAGGCCAAGGGGCCGAACGCCCACATCTGCACAGAGGTGATGCACGAGCGAGCACTGGGACCCTCCTTAATGCTTTCCAAGAGCAAGCTAGAGAAAAAACACACCTGCTTCATCTCGGGTGACCTCCATTAGCAACCCGCACCCTCAGGCTCAGCATCTTAAGGCTTTGTTGTGTTTTTTAAAGCCTTCTTTGCTCTTTTTCTTATAGACTCAAAGTCACAGGAAACTTCTTCCTGCTGCTTCAAAGCCCAGAGCCAGCACAGAGGCCCCACGCAGATGATGACCCAGCAGAACAGTCCTAAATCTCACTGCAATGCCAGCGCTCAGCCCCACAGGTGACCCATAAGGGTTCAGGGCACTATCAATGGTCCCACTACACCAGCTCTGTCCCTAAAATGTCCCTGCAAGACAGACAGACACCAGCAGAAGGGCCAGCACTGAAGCACCAGCTCTCAAAGAAACCTGTTATTATAAAAAATAAATTAAAAATTAATGACATGCACGGATTGTTACCAAATCCCCATCGCTTCCCAAGTGCCTCGTCGAAAAGATACAGCAACGGGATCACAGGCAATGCCCCAGCAGGCATCTTTATGTCCATTCAACAGATGAACAGGAGTATAAACCTAATCAAGTTAGCATAAAAACACAGCACAGGTTAATTACTCAATCATCAGTAAGAACCAATTAACCTGGTTGTTATAGCCAGCCCATAGATATGGATAACACAGCGCTTGCAGCCAGCCTCCCTCCTCCCCAGGGATGCTTGCCATCGCATCCACGCCCAATGAGGTGCTCCGGTCGGCACATTGGAGCAGTTCAGCCACAGCTTCCCTTGTGCTCCCCTTCAGATTTTCCAAGGGAAAAAGTGTTTTCAAACCTGAGACTTTGCTTTTGAAGCACTCCCGAGAAGGACGGAGGTCAGCCCACTCACAGAGAGCCCTGCTCAATCTGGCAGGGCTTCTTAAACTCACAGAGGTTCAAAGGAGGAGCTGTCAGGTTCACACTTCATCCTGCGACCGCCTGATATCAATGCTGAAAAAATAAGTGGCAACTACAATATTACATAAAAGCTGTCCTCAAAATAAGTTACAGAAGCAGAAATCTGCAGCAAAGTTAAGGCTGGGAGACTGGCATGGAAAAGAAAGCGGTTCCTTGAGAGGGCTGGTGCCAATCTGGCAGCATCTCCCCTCTGACCATGGTCACAGGAAGAATTTAAAACACTAAAATTCTCATTATTACAGTAGATGATGCTGGCACTTCACACTCTTTCAGCAAAAACCATTCTGAAGCCAAGCACTTTTCTCAATGAGCCCCTGCCTACCGCTATTGATGGCTTTTACTAAACATATTCCCTGGATCCTGGCCGCCCGCAGCACTCCTGGCTAGCCTCGGGAAGACACGCAACGCAGGGAGAGGGCTCTCCCCCTAAGCAGTTATCGCTTTGCACCAGGCAGATCTCCAAGTCAATCAGCAAAGATCTCTCTGGACACAAACCTCTCGCTGGGAAGGGGGCAGAAATCCCCAAGCCGCAGCAGGTGCATCCTCAGCGCGCGTGGGCCGAGGAGCAGGAATACCCTGCACCCTGCCCGAGTATCCCACAACCACCAAATAATAAAAGAAAAAAGGGGGGAAAAAGCAATATCTTGTCAGGACCGCAGTTTCTCTTAAGATCAGCGCCTGAGCTTCCCGTTGTGACAGCGGCTACTTTTTAGGACCAAATCTGTGTTTCTCTTTGGGAAGCGATGGGGATGGCAGCCGGCTGCCACCCCGCTGGCCCACCGAGCACCGGCCCGGCGGCACGCAGCACCCAGCGAGGCCATCAGCCATGTTACCTTCCCTGGCCGCCCCGAGGAAGGGGGTGCGTCCAGTCATACCCCTGCCGAGAGATTATATTTGGGAGCTGCAGAAAGAAGAGGCAACTGGAAACTGGTCACCTTTGGAGTGTTTCGGTTAGTTACAGCAGTTGTAAGGACTCTTTTCTCCTCTCCCTCCACCTTGGTGCTTTAGAAGTATGAGGAGAAAAAAATTATTCCATGAGGGGGCTCTGGGAAGCTGAGTGGGCTCCGGGGACAATGACGGGGCTCGGGGGACACTCAGGGGGCTCCAGGGACGCTGACGGGAGGCTGAGGGATGCCGACGGGGGCTT
>VZTV01117301.1:0-14049 GCA_013400875.1 Anhinga rufa
AAAATAAATGACAGTATTTCTTTCCATGATTCTATCTTCAAGACACGTAATGTACCGTTTACTACTACCAGGGACAGCTTACGGCTTCACTGAGCTCCCCCCCAGTTCTGCTGCCCACGTTTTGAAGGGTGAAGCCGAGGCTTTCACTGTGCCCCACCAAGCTCTTTGGGCTAGGGAACGGCCCAGCGCCCACTGATTCTTTCAGATGCCCAAGAATTAGGGAGGGCAGACGATAGTAAAAGAAATTTGATACAAAAGAGCATAGTTCAGTACTCATTAGCTCAGGTACTAAAATCCTACAGAAACAGCAGCATTACTAATTGTTTTCTGTCGAGAATGTAAAGGAGGCTCTTCGTCTGACACAGGCAAAGCTGGAGTGGCTGGATGCAGCTGCACTGCGCGGCCTCGCACGGCTCCAGAAGCAGGGCTGTGATGTGGCTGCACACTGGATGCGTATTTGTTGCTGTATCTATATTGAAGGTTGAATTTGTACAGTTTCTGGTGAAAAATTCCTTACATTTGTAAACTGAATGCATGCTAATTGGAGTTGCCACCAGAAACACCAACATGAGAGATTAAAACTTCTAGGCCTGCGTAAGGAATAAAGTTAGTGTTAAGGTTAGAGTTAGCGATTTAAAGGATTAAATGGCCTAACTGCTGTTTGAAAGAGGCGGTCTGCTGATTTGGGAAGGGGGCTGTAGCTGGTCGGAGCTTACACCTCTCTTTCGCTGCAGGGGTTTACCCCCTTTTCATTCATACTGTTAACGTTGAGAGTTAAAAATGTAAACCATCAAAATTGCATCCTGTTCTCCAGGATCATGAAGATAAGAACAAGTTTGGACAAAAGCAAGGCAGCACCCTGTGTTGTCTTTTACTTTATAGGGATGATCCCTCATAAATAAATAAGTATAATCCTTCTGCCAGAACTTGGTTGGTGGAAACAAGGGACATTTTTGTATTTAAGGGAGTTTGATAATAAAAAGAAAGGCTCAGGCCCTCACCTAGGAAACCAGGAAAATTAAACCTCTTTTGTGCTCTGAAAGCAAATTGCAGATGGATACAAAGAAGATAAGCAGAATAACACGCCACACAAAATTCCTATCTATAACCTTTTCACAGTCTTCTCCAGTCAGGCAAATTCTAGGCCAGTTGATTGCTTCCTCCTTTTGCAGTAACATGTAGTTTACAATGTACGATTGTCAAATCTTTCTGGGTAGTGAGGCCAGATTCAAGCTGCTACTGGTCCCATTTGAAGCTGCTTCTTCTCTGGTAGCTGCTTGTCTCTCTGCTCCCAGTAGCCGTTCCTTCCTTTCCCATCGCCTGCTCCTACGTCCTCCTCCCTTTCTGCTTCTGGCATCAATTCCTGCTCCCCTCTAGAGTTCTCTGGGAGAGAACATAAAGGCTTATGGTGTTTTCTTCACTTTTAGGACTTGGCTGCCAGGTTTCATAAAATTATGGTTAAGTCAGGGTTTTGGAACACGCAGTGTAAAGATAGTAGTTTATTGTAGGACGCTGAAATAGGAGAGGGTTTGGAAATTAAATTATCAGGAACTCTACTGTGGATCTGACAGTCCCTCCACAAGCTTGAAGGGGCCTGGGTTGGAAAACCCATTACCTCTTACTGCTTTATACTATAGTGATTAGCCCTTGTCTTGCCATAAGCTATATATGAGAGGTTATTTATGGTGTTTGGTCAGTTTGCGATGTTTTCTTTTGGTTTTGAATTTGGATTTTGAGGAGTCTGCAGAGATTGCTGTTGATAGAAGCCAATACCTGATGAAGTCTCTGCCTGTAGGCATTCATGTCACCATTAACAGTAAGAAAAGGGAAAAGACTTGACACAGAGTTAGGGCTGAGGATTTTGAAGTCTTAAGAAACCAGATTGTTCCTGGACCCTGCTGACCCTTGGAGACAGTAGTTGTGTTGACAGAAACTTGTGCCTTGAGCTGTACCAGTCCTATAGGAACTAGTAGACTCTCTGTTTAGGAGGTAGATATGGCGGTTAGGTTTAGGCTGAAGGTTTTAGCAAAGAGCTTGGGGTGTGTTGGCAGAAACCATTGACTAATATTCTCCTTAACTATGGGGCTTACTCCCTTATGTGCTAGTCAATTCAAGTTATAGTTAGTGTTTGAGTAATCATGTTAGGGTTTTGAGAATCCTAACTCTCCTAAACCCTGAGTAACACTCAACTATGCAAGACTGCCAAAGGTGAGTAGCAGGGAGGTGTTAACAGAATCTGATGTAGTGGCTTGCAATTTCCTGTAGAAATCGGTGCCCATCCTAAAAATAAAAATAAAACTACTATTAGAAATTAGTTTAATGCTGATACTTGCACTCTAAATTGTCACAATTTCCACTTGCATTTTGAACCTGTGGGAAACAAGGAGATAAGAAGGAGGTAGGCACTGACAGAAGCCAGTGCCTTATACCAATTGACAGAAATTAATGCCTTAGTCTCCTGTAGGCTGAGAATAAGTCTAGTGTTAGGCAGGGGGTTTAAGGCTTAGGAAAATAAAGCATCAACAGGTAAATTCATTTCTCTTAAACACAAAAATCTTGGCATCAAGCTTTGTCCTAATGCAGTTAGCAGCCAAAGCCTTTCGTCGTTTTCTTCCTCAGGAGAAAATAATATTTCTACACCAGATGGAGAAATAAGCTAAGGGTCTGTATTTTGTTTTACAGTTGGAATTCATTCTCTAGATCTGAACAAGGCTTTTGTTACGCTTGAGCTTAGGTTTTTTAATACAACGTGTCTGCATCCCTGAGTAATGTCCTATTCTACAGGGTCCCCTGCAGGTAGGTGTAGGAACAGTACAAATGAAAACCAGAGACTGATATTGGTTTAGATTACATCAGTAGGTTCCTATGTACCAATTACTAGTGTTGGACTCTGCAGAGGCTACGGAGGTGAGAACTGGGCAGATACCGCTAGAAGCCTGATACTGCCTTTTCCTCTGTCAGTCTCTGTAGGAATACTTGCCCTAGGAGAGTGTTGTCAGGGTTTAAAACAGGTTAAGGCTAGGGTTTTGGAAACAGATGACTAAGTATAAAGAGCATACCTTATGGTAGAATCTCCAGTGTTCTTATAGGACTCAGCTCATATGAATAGAGGCTATTGGCTTTTCCTCTAGTAACGTATCCTGTAGTTATTAATAATGTGAGAGTTAGAATTGGAGGTAGGTATGGGAATTTGGGAGTAATGTTTGGGAATCTTTAGACTGCATCTAGTAAATAAAATGGACCAGGGGCTGTTCTGTGGCCCTGAGGTGTCTGCCTTTCTGCATAGGGCTGAGATCAGATTTACTAATTTACTGCTAGAATCCGATTTAGTGCTAGTCTCTGGAAGGTTCCTAGGGGCAGGAAAGAGACCAATGATGCTACAGGCTGGTGCTACCTGTTCTCTTTCAGTAATGATCTACCGTCTTTCAGACTAAGATTAGGGAAGTGTCAAGACCTCAGTTCACCATCAGTTTTTACAGATCTGAAGAGTTAGGAAGGTTGCTGTCAGCAGGAGGAGAGGTTTGGGTGAGGACTCAACAACTTAGTCCATAGACAACCCAGTTGGTTGGATCTAGAGATACAAAGTGGTCTGGTATCATCAGGATCCAGTCTCTTATTTTCAGTTTACTTTCTTTTTCATCTGCCAAGCCTATATACGGTTGTCGTTAAGGTTACACTACAGAAGATGCCTTCAGGAGACTGGGTTATGCTGGGGAACATGAAGCAGCTTATTGCTACCAGTGGCCAATGCCTTGTTTTCGGGGCAGGGTATAGCGAAGGTTAGGGATAAGATTGGCTTGAAGATTAGGGTAGAAAAATAATCTTTTCAAGACCCACAGTTATAGACAGATTCTGCACAGCTTGCAGGAGCAGGATATTGCATGGAATAATTGTTTTCTATAACCATATGTATGCATATAAAATCAGGGGTTGGGGCGGAGTGAGGAGGTGTCATTTGGGAAATGGAAACTGGAGCATGCTGGAGAATTGTTGGGTTCTGCACAGCTCACGGAGATAAGAACAGCTCTGATGTTTCGTGGGGCACTGTCTCAGTTCAGGCATGGTGGCAGTGTTGCCAACAATCACACCTAAGGTTACAACTTAGCACAGTTTGTACAGATCCATCACTGTCCTGCAGTGAAAGTAATGTTTAGGACTGGAGTTATGTTTAGTGCTTATTAGGCAATAAAAGTTCAAGAGTCTTGCTTTTCCCAGACACTGCAGGGCTTGCTAGTGTTAGGAGAAGGCGCCGTCTTTTGGTTTGCTGTAAGCACTGGTTACCTAGCTGTGTATCACAGCTGGGCTTGAGAAGAATTCACCTGGAGAGCCTGAATTACCAGTTGATTTTGTGAGAGCCACAGAGGTAGTAATAGGAGTCAGTCTCTTAGTTTCATGTTTGCTGTGGCTATTGGTCTGATTAAGGCTGTGATTTAGGAAAAGAAGGATGAAGAACCCTCCCCATGTGGATCCTTTGCATCAAAGGGAAAGGAAAGAAACTGGTGTTACCAGAAGCTAATGCATTATTTTCAGTTTTTCTGTTGGTTTTGTTTGCTTAGTCATAATGGAGATGAGGGTGGTTTGGGAAAAACTTGCTTATTGCTTGATTCTGACCTTTCTGTGCAGACGAGATGAGGGCACGTGTTCTCTCCTTGAGTTCCCTACCCCCCTGCTACCTTGATGCACACCTCCATGTCACATAGTCATCTTTCTTCACCTGTTCTATGCCCCAACCCTCCTTTTTATCAGTGTGCATCTATACTGTTATATGAGCGAAAAAGTAACTGACTGCATTTACATAAAGTCTTGCCACAATTAAGGAGAACAATTCTTTCATTAACTTTGTTCTTCCATTGATAGATGTAGTCTGGTGAATCTGTAATTCTATATGAAGTCCCTCCTTTCTTGCTTTACATAGCCTTAGTACACACAAAAGTAAGCGCTGCTCTGATGCTGAGACAGATGTCCTATTTGAGGAGCCACAGCATGTGGTGTGACTGGGACATGAATTTCTCTATGGGTTGTGGATCCATAGGACCACACATCTGTGTATCATAGAATCATAGAATCATTAAGGCTGGAAAAGACCTCTAGGATCATCAAGTCCAACCGCCAACCCAGCACCCCCAGGCCTCCGAAACCATGTCCCCAAGGGCCACGTCTGCACGGTGTTTGAACACCCCCAGGGATGGTGACTCCCCCACCTCTCTGGGCAGCCTGTGCCAGGGCCTGACCGCTCTGGCAGGGAAGGCATTTTCCCTCATACCCAACCTAACCCTGCCCTGGCGCAGCTTGAGGCCATTCCCTCTCGTCCCATCACCAGTGACCTGGGAGAAGAGACCGACCCCCCTCCCCACAGCCTCCTCTCAGGCAGCTGCAGAGAGCGATGAGGGCTTCCCTCAGCCTCCTCTTCTCCAGGCTGAGCCCCCCCAGCTCCCTCAGCCGCCCCCCAGCACACTTGTGCTCCAAACCCTTCCCCAGCCCCGCTGCCCTTCTCTGGAATAGAAGATTTTGTGACTGGAATTGTTCTGGGAATGTGCTATGTCTTTGGCCTCAGGTTAAAAGAGAATGTTAAAACTCTGTCAACCTATGCAGCTCATTGAAGAAAAGCAGCACTCACTCTCCTTCCTGGTCTCATTGACTTTGTTGGATCTTAATCATGACTGCCTTGTAGAATAGTCTGATCTTCCTGCGACTTCCTCGGCAGAGAGAAAAATATTGATGAAATAGCATTGTACAGCAAATAAACAGCACAACGTTTCCATCCTGTTCAGCAAGCAGCAGGAAGTATCAAGTATCATGCAGCATTGCCAGCTCAGCTCGGTAATTCAGCTGAAGATTTTGGGGCTTATTTCAGCCAAACTCCCTCATCTTTCTGCTACTTTATACTGATACTTTATAGCACAGCACAGTGTAATTGATACAGCAACCCACCATTCCTTTTTCATTTGCATGGATTTCTTCTCGGGATCATTACCTGTTGCAATCATAATTATACTTAAGAGAAAAAAATAGGTAAGCAATTAGTGTGATGTGTAATACACCCCTAAAACATGACATATTAAGTATACCAGAGTCGCCCTCATTTAAGACAACTGAAAATGAGACATACATGTTTGAGGTAGGGATTAGTTTATCGGTTTCTGTCTAGTTTTTAGATATTGCCGTTACACACCAGAACTGTCAAAAATCTGCATTTTGATTGCCGTTTCTGCTTTTATTCAATGGCCAACAAAAACTTACCTTTAATTATAAGTCTGTTGTGGTTTTGCAACACACTTTCAAATATTTGCCTTTAATTGTGGGTATCTAATTGGTTCCTTCATTTGTTTGTTTTTACGACTTATCTGAGACTTCCTTTTGCTTCAGACCGGTTGAAACAGATACGTGGGCTGGGGGAACTAACAGGGGACGGTTTGGACAGGCTCAGTTACTCTCTTTGCCAAGTGTTTATCTTATTATCAGACAGAGCTTCCCTGATCGGTTCTGCTTTCATCAGTTTTGTCCTTGAAGCAGTGGGCCAACATCTACATGCCACAGTCCAGTGGTATGACTTGTGACAAATGAAGAACGCAGATGGTTAGCATGGAAGGCCTCTTACAGTCCCTGTTCGGCATGGTTTTGTGGCATTGTTTTGTTCTGGGGGAGTCCTGGTGGCCTGTCTAATACACAAGGAGGCAGTGCAGGCACAGACTAATGGTCTGCATGTGTCACGCACTTGTAGCGTGTTTATTAGTTTCTGGCAACACCACTGCTACCACCCTCGCAGTTCCTTTTAACTGGGGGAGATTAACACAGGGAGAGATGAAGAAGGTGACTGGCTAACAGCAAATTCATTTATGCCTAGTCATGACAGTCTTCTACTTCCTCTTCCTATGCTGGGACACCTCGCAGCTGAATCGCTTGTTAAAGGACTTTGGAGCAGAATAAAAGTTTAACCTGTTCTATCAGAAAGAGCGCTGAGAAAACAAGGGTAACATTCAAGGGAGGCCTTCTGCCTCCGGTAGCTCCCTGTCTCATGCCTGCCCTCTCACTTGCCCAAGTTTGAGAAGAGGAGGACCAAAACGTAATGTGCATATAAATAAATAAAAAGAAAAGAAAGCATGCATTAGTAGTTTATAATCCAATAAATATTTAAGTCTCATTATATTTAACTCCTATTCCTCAAAAACAACACATCCCGTCAAAGGACTCGCAGGGGTTGTCAAATGACATCCTCCTTGGAACATGAGAGTGCTGGCAGACTTGTTCAAATATTTCTCATTATCCACCTCAGTTTGTAAAATAATGGCCATTTTAATAGTACTTGCTGATGAAAACCGAATCACATGCATTATCATGCCACGTAATAATTCTTTGTTAGACATAATTCTGTATTTATC
This sequence comes from Anhinga rufa, assembly GCA_013400875.1. Taxonomy (NCBI): domain Eukaryota; kingdom Metazoa; phylum Chordata; class Aves; order Suliformes; family Anhingidae; genus Anhinga; species Anhinga rufa. Next base: position 7,380 of record VZTV01117301.1, read on the forward strand.
ATTGAAAACGAAAAGAACCCCCTTTGAGGAAAGCGGCTGAGTTATGTGTAGTAGCTTTAAAACTGGGACATGGCAAAGCTTTTAATTTGATTTGGTGCCTTTTAATTGTTTAAGATTTGAAAACTCTGTTTAGGGCTGACCATGCCCTTTTGAAATGTGGGGCAGCCTTCGGTACGTAAGCCCTATCAACGTCTTGGGGTCTAGTCCCAGGAGGCCGGTGAGCTGTGCGCGTTAAGAGCAGCTCCCAGAAGGCATTGGGTAGTTGATGTGACAGGGGGTAATGAAACAAGGATTGCACTAAAACTGCCAAATCGCCTTGAGCCGCCTGTCCGTCGACATGGATTTCTGCAGAGCATGCGATTCCTCTCTCAAAGGCAGTGTATTTACATGTCTTTGTGCATCTGCATGGATGTTGCAAAGGCAAGCCTCTTGAAAATATTATTTTAATCACTGTTTAACATAATAAAATGTGAATACTTGCACCTGATATGAGGGCAAACAGAGGCGAATATAGCTGCTCTGTGAGAATCACAAAAGAATAAGCCAATGCAGGACCAGCAGAACATCCTTGCATACACTGTATGTCCCATAACTGTTTCCTAACTTTCCTAGTTGATGATACCTTGAAACTGTGATTCACCTTTTTTCTCTATAATGTGTGTTACACTAAATGGTCAGTATGTTGACTGCTACTTCATTCAGTCTTAGCGGTATTCATCTCCCCTTAACACTTTAAAAAACATATCAAACAGGTGCTCACGATGCTTCTGTATGTCTGCAGTCTGTAATAATCTCAGCTGCTCATATTTTAATCTTTTTTTCCAGAAAGTAAATATTTTTCAGTCAATATCACGAAAATTATTAACTTTATCAGAAAAAAAGTCAAGTTTTTCTTTCAACGTGTATCTTCAAAGCAGCAGTGGGTGTCCAAGCCCTGCTGTCTGCCAGGCACGTTGCCCAAACTGTAAAATAATTAGATTCATTTGTAGCCAGTCTGGACTGAAGCAAAAAGTAATGAGGTCTACTGGCGTAGTGATAGCTGCGGAAGATAAAAACAGTAAACTGGAAGAAGTTGTAATAGATTCTTAGAAACAAAATGTAAAACTCTAGATTAAAATCTATCTTAATTTATTAATATTCCTTTCATGAGAATCTACAAAAGAGGCAATAAAAAGATAGGAATATGAAAGTTCACATTTGGATTCTTAGTTAAAGAAATGCAAGTTCCATCACATTGCTTCTCCCACTACTGCATTATTGTATGAGTTATGTGATCCAGACACTCAAGGTTAACGTACTAGGCTTCTGATTATTAAGTTATCATAGTAATAAGTAAATTTTGTACTAGATAACAATCTTCAGTAGGTGCTGATGAGTCCAGAATTCAATTATTTCAGTATTAAATTTGTTAAGTTTTCACATAGTTTATGAGAATGTAAATATTTTGCTTATTTATATACTGAAAGTTCTATAGGCATAATGAAAAAAATTTGATGAATTTATACAGAATGCCTTGAGATTAGATTGCTAAAGCAAAACGTCGATCAGAATAAAATCCAAACATTCCAAATTGTAGTACTGTCAAACGACTATAAACAAGTCGCAATATTTGTGAGGTACAGCGGGCAAAATAATGAAGGTTGAAATATGCCTATTTCCTTGCAGTGCTGCCGGACATCGAAACCAGAGATCACTTCTCTGTGCCAGGTGCGGTATCAGTGTAGATTCTCAGTGCTCGGAGAAATCAAGATTCAGGTATGTTTATAGCATCTACAGTGTATGTTTGCAGGTTCTGAAGTGTAGGAGGCAATGTTTATTTTATGCTAAGGATTAATCTATTGTATCCAGATTGATTCCAGACGATGACTGCCGTAATTTTCCAAAATGTATTAGATGGTTCAGTCTTCTAATCCTCTACTGAATTATAATCAGGTATGAGAGCGAGACTGAGAAATGGAGAGAAAAAAACATGTACTTGACTCCAAATATTGATTATTTAGCTACCTTGCTATCACCCCCAGATTGCACAGAATCCTTCAGTCCTCCTGAAGATAGACCTTAAGGATCATCACATTTGCAGACAATAGCCTTTTCTAAATTGGGCTTTGTTATGCCAATAGGATTTTATACCTCTGGTTTTATTTCTAGGTATGTAAAAAGCTCAAAATTCACTCAGATAGCAATCTTGTCTTTTACTTTCCCCTAGGTAAGAACATCCAACCAATCTTAACCATAAATACTGTTTCTGTTCTTTATTTATTCCTGCATCTGCAAGCCAGCTATGACTCTGATCCTCCTAGCATTTTGACAGGTGCTTAATTTTTAAGTATGTAAGTATATCTCTGTACCCCATTGGGGCACATGTTTATATATATATATATCTTTTATATATGTATATCTTTTACAGATATATATATGTCTTTTTCTCCAACTGCTACAAGGTAGCTAGACATTTCTAAAATCATTGTGTCTAAGTGGTGTTTTTTATATACAAAGAGTAGAATCAATATGTATTTCTTGGGCATCTGTACAGTGGCTAAGACACAGATAAACCGGACTGATGTTACTATTATTTTGAGTTGGAGAAGAGTCAAAGTGGATGAAATAAAAGAAAAAAAACAACAAAAAAAAGGGTGATTAGCTCACTGTAGATACTCTTCTGTTGGACCCAAAATAGTTATGGCGTTAAAAAACCTGGGAAGACATATAGGAAGAGGGGAGTGAGAAAGGCTTATTCTCAGTGCTCCGCGTTGGGAGAGAAGAACCACTAAATGCAGACGGACATTCGGTCTCCATCGTGCTGCTAATGCCCAGGGGAAGAGATTGATGAAATACTGGTGCTAAAACCCGGTAGACCAATCTCAGATGGTAAGATAAGCAACAGTCTTGCAGTTTTAACTTTTGAAATAATCCCTTAAATTCCTACAGACCCATGCTAAATTGCACCTAACTGAAAAGGATCAGAATTTCCCGCATTTTAAGGCACTGAGACAAATTTCTTCATGAATATAAGCAAGCATAACTACTGACTCCAGTGGACTTATGTCAGATTATTATAGCTCTGCATTTGCCCTGTCTGCCTCTGGAGCCTGAAGTGAATGTTTTGTGAATGACAGTGTTGCAAGAAAGATGCATTTTGACAGGAATGAGAATAATGAACAGGCAGCTGGAAATACCTGGGCATGTTATGCTTCTTGGCAGGCTTCACAAGCGGTAGAGCTGCCGACTTCAGAGTTGCCTGTGGGTCTGTCACTTTGTTCGTCTCTGTCGGGGTTGATTTTTCAGAACTACTTTGTCTCCAAGGCGTCATTTCCCTGATGGCCTGTAAGGAATTTACATGTTATTATCTGCTTTGAATATGTCTTAAATTCCCAAGAAAACTCTGGAGCTGTTTCTTTAAAAGTAATGGCAGAGACATGGTAGCTTGTCATCACGTTATTTGTTTAGAAACTTAATTTTTGGTAGCATATCTTTATGATATGTGTCTGTAACTCACTGGACTTATGTTTTTGAGAAAAAATAATTTAGAAAGACCGATGAAATTACCCTACAAAATGAAGCTGCTAATTTATTTAATATTAGTTGCCCTCACACTGTTTGTCACGCTGTGTAATTTAATCTAATACTACACTGAGAAAGAGGAACACAAACAATGTTTTAAAAATTGCGGTGGTTGAGAGAGCAATAGTACACTGTCACAGCAGATATTCATAAAATTTCAAACACCTACATTTATCAGACAATAAAAAATGGAATGAAAGAGTGCACAGTTTGATTTCAAACATGTCAAGCTTGTACAGTCTACTAACTTTGAAACCTGACCACAAGTTTGCCTTACCCGCTTTTTCTGTTTAATTGCCAGCTGTGGGAGCCGCAGGAATGGGCTGCAGGCACGGGAATGCTGCTGCTGTCCCTTCAACAGGGAGTTTCCCTGTTCCTGACTTCCCACCCCAAAGGCAGAACAGTCTGGCCTGTAGAACAGTGCCTTCTTTCTACACAGAAGACAGCAGGAAGAAATGCAGGAATTTTATTTTTTTTTCCTGAAAAATTCCCCTTAAAAATAGATGTTCAGTGCTTTGCTTCCTCTCTCCCTTGTTAGGTGTCTCACTTTAAGAACATGGGCTCATCCTCATTTGTTAAAAACTTGCTGCTTTTATTTAATCACATTAGAACTGTGTATTCTGAGGGTCATAATTTGGTTGGTAACTCAGATCCAAGTTTTTCATTAATTTGTTTGGAAAAAAGCTAAGTGTCAAGGTCTCCGCCAAACCTACACTTGGGGAGTTTGGGAAGAAAAAAAAAACAACAAACAACCAAATAACCAGCAAACTCTCTTAATACCAGTAAAGGCCATTTCATGGGAAAAGATGACCAGTCTCAAAAAACAAACCGCCCTGCTGTTCCTTCTCCATTAAAGCATTGTTGCCTGCAAGAGAAATATGCTCTTATATCCATCCAGCAAATATTTGAGTGTGAAATTAAAAAGCCTCATTTAAAGTGAAAAGAGCAGAGATCAGTGAGGTCTGCTTGATTAAGCACATGTTGAAGCCTTGTAGAGCTCCACATCTGAGAGCTTCTAAGGACTCTCGCTGTTGTGGTACTGCCAGGAAGCACAGCCAGGGCGGGCTGAGGGGCACAGAACATCCTGCTGCACTGTGAAAGGAAGGAGGCTAAGCTCAGCAGTCACATAATTTTAAAGTTAACAATTAACAGTTGAGCGCCGTCTTTCAGCCACGGTGTGATGGAAAGTGTATTGTGTCACTTGTTTGACCACAGCTTATTGTGTGCTACGTTTTATAAAAAGGTGAAAATGGCCATGATGAGGGAGTTATTCAGTTCAGGTGAACTTTTCCAAAGGGAGGGGATGGTGGGGCTTCTCTGAAATTAGTTCCTGAGCGTTACTGGCCATGCTCAGCTGGCAAAGCTTCTGCAGCTCAGTGCAAGCAGCTGGGGAGTTTGCAGAGGTCCTGGGAAATTCTTGCAAGAGGCAGGGTGTAGCCGTATAGCTACACATGAAGGGACAAGGGAGGTCTCCTTAGGCTTTAAAAAGGAATGCTGAGCTTGCAGTCATCTGAGAAAGGGAAGCTGCTGGACCTGGGAGCGGGATTTGGATGTACAGGTACCAAGGGTAGGGAGGAGATTGCTTACAAAAAGTATTTGAACCTGTCTCTTTCAACAGATTTGCATTGCATCTATTTGAAAAGCTGCCTTGTTCCAGTTTGGGTTCTGCTAAACCTAGCTTAGGAACTGGAAGCTTTAACTGCTTTTGAAGTGCTAATTCTAAGGAAAAGGTGCAGACAGTTCTGCCTTAAAGTCCTGACTTGCTTACTGCCCTGTCACAGGGTTATAAAAGCAGTCTCCTCTGAGGCAAATACATTGATTCTTGTGGGGAAGCTAAACTGGAACTGTCTCTTTGCCTGCTTGTTAGCATGTGGCTGTTGGTGAATTGAATCATGCGGAATTATGGAGTCCTGTGATAAACTTCACTTATCATGTGTCCTTGATGACTTCACCTGCATTTGCCTCTTCAGCCAGCCTCCTGCACCATGGCTGTAACATTCCAAACCTTTGAGCAGTTGCAGCCAGCTGACTACTTCTTTCTTTAAGTAAACCGCCACAAAAATGTACCTTTCCCACCTTCCCTGTGCCAGCTATGGAGTTTCATCTCACAGTTATGCTAACCTGAAGCCCAGAAGGGCAATGGTCCATTTTTGACCAATGTTGAATTGCTTTGAGACAGTCTGTTAGAGCAAGAAACAAGCAGTGAGAGCTAGAACTAGGGGACAGGTATGATTAAAAAGGGGAAATTACACTGAGTTAATGAGTCCTGAGATGCCAGACCTTAAAGCCTAACATTCCTATGTAAAATAAAATGGATCTGGTTGCGTCTAAAAGCAACCAATAAATACAACTTCTCAGTTATATTATTTCTCTTCTTCTTCCAAAGTCTGCAAAATGAGTCATCAGACTAAGGCAGTCTGTTTTGCAATCACAGGAATTTTAAAATATAACTCAATTTATGTTTTGTGTTGATGAAGATATCTAAAAATGCTATATGTTTGCTCTAAAAGAATATACAACTGTATGGTTTTCCATGAAGTTTTTATCGCTGTCATGGGTCGAGACAAAGACAGTTTAACAGGAAAGCTGCCTCCTCCCAGCAGCCTTGGCTGGTCCGCCAGACCACTTGAGGTGGGTCTCCAGTTTCACTGAAGGAACTGAATCATAAATATGGAAAAGGGCAGGAGGAATCATAAGCTGCTAGGTTTTGGGTTATATTTAGTTATAGGGGGAGCCTTGCTGAAAGTTACTGGCAGGTGTCATTCTCCCAGGCTTGGTTCTATCCATCCTAATCGTACAACAGAAAGAGAAACCAATTTTTACTGCCCGTCTCATCCATTCCCATCTCCGTTGATAACTACAAGTTCTATTTAGCGCTCAGGAGGGTTTTATGAGCAGGAATTAAAAATGATCTTAGGAAAGTTCCGAGCTCACGTTTGCACGAGGCGTCTGTGGTGAGGAGCTGGCGGCGGGGGCTGCAGGGGGGCCCTGGTGAGGGGAGCCCTGTGGCTCCACCAGCCCCTCGGACAAAACTGGTGGTGCCCTTACAAAAGCATTTTTAAGAAAGGGCAAAACGCCATAAAGGTGGTGAGGAGTGAGGAAAAAAGTG
>VZTV01117308.1:0-19559 GCA_013400875.1 Anhinga rufa
AAGGGAGATGCTCCAGTCATTTCTTGGAGCGTGCTTCTACCTGAAATAACATCAGTCTGTAGAGTCTCTCTCCATTTGCCATTGGCCCAAAACATGCTTAGAAAGGACAGGTAAAAGCTATAACTTTTAACAGGACAGACCAGGTGGGATCAACCAGTCGCATCACTGCTTCTGACAAAGAAATTCAGAGACACAAATAATAATTTGGTGTCCATCTTCTATTCAGCCAGTTTAATTGGACTTGGATTTAAGGGCTTACTGGGTTTTGTAAGAAGGGGACAGATTTTCCCTAAAAGCAAAGCTGAGTGAAAACCAGAAATACAATGTAATTAAAAGTGGCAAAACAATGACATTTTTTCTAATTTACTTATCCCAAACAAGCTTATTTTTAACATTTTCAATAGTATTTTAATACAATTTTACAGTCTTATGAAAATAATTTATTAACTAGCGTTTAGATAGTGAACACTTCCTGAATAATTTAAACAAAGTCATATAATATGGTGGAAAACATAGTAAAACCATGTAAATTATGTTCGAATTTTCATTTTTGAGAAAAATCTGTATATGTGAAAACATTTTGGTTAGCTCTAAAGACTGATATGACCAATGTATATCCGTGGGTTGATGGAGCATACCTGTGCTTCCAGGTTATGCCTGGAATTCATAACCTATTCAAGATAAATTTGAGGCTAGAATACAAACCTTGTGTCTTGAGCTATGATTCAAGGTAAGGGCCCTAAGACTTGTATCTGGTACTAGTGCTGTCACTGAGAAGGAAGTACTGTGGTAGCTCATACAAATACTGTTTTCTGGCTAGGGTCATCTGGCCTATAACTGAAAGTAAATCTACCTGTAACTTTCTGCTTACATCATTTGGAATTCAGATATTTGAATAGATGCTGGTTTGGGGTTTTTTTGGTTGGTAGTTCTTACGGCATAACAGGAAGTACCCTGAGCTGCCCTCAGCATACTGATTTTTTACAATTGTAAGTGCATATTTTTCACATGGACAGTCTATAGCACACAGCCTCTACCTCTGTGAAAAATCACACTTGCATTAACAAGTTGTGGTTGAATTACAGATACAGTCGAAACTGTAACTTTTTTAGAAACTTCATTTGTTCTATGTATTTGTGAACAAGAATTTTAAGAAAATAATTTCTGTAATAAATAAGATAGTAAAATGCATAAAAGGATTTGTATGTAAGGCTTACATAATTCAACTATAGTTCCTTTCAGTCTATCCAACTACTCTTAGGGGCTTCTCCAACAGTGCTTTTATCTTCTGGGAGTGATTTTGAAACAAATAGTTTAGTTGTTTAATATAGTCATTGCTTCTAATGGCAGTCCTTCCAAAAAGCCAAAAATGTGCAGAAGTTGCAGTACTGCAAAGGAGAAAGTAAGAACCTCCAATTTGAAGGTTAATGCTGTTGGTAAAATGCTATGCTTTAGTACGCCCTGATGCAAATTTAAGCAAAAGATTAGGCTTTATTTATCTCTTGCTAACATTTCATGTTTTATTGTGAAAAAATGCATTTCCTTTGTGAGAAGTACAGATGGCAGTGTTGAATAAATTACTGGAGCTGTATCTTCACAAAAAAAGTGACAATTTAGCTTGCTTGAAGTAAAATCTAAAGCTCACTGACTGTCTCTCATTATTCAACCAGGTCAGTGACCACCTCATTGTATTACCTTAAATAATTAAGCGGGTAAAGCTTCTGCTAATACTGGAGAAGAGCAAGGATTTTGTACCCTGTATAAATTGAGCATGAGTGAAGTGCTCGCCAGGTAGTTAATCAAAGTAAAGGGCTGCATTCTGAATCTAGCTTTTTAGTTAATCTAAAATGGTGTCATTCTGTTGAATGCATTTTGAAATTATGCAGATTACATCAGCTGGGAATTCATATTTTGAATTTCTTCCTAGAATGAAAATCTCTTTTTTAAAATTGAATTATTTCATAATTAGATATTACTTGAGTTTAAAACAATTAAAGTCACTTTCTAGCTTCCCAGATAGTTAAAATTAGGGGCTGACACTGCAGTCCTGGGTGCTGTGGGCATGAGCAGTGCCATTGTCTCCGAGGATGGAGTAGACTGCATGTGAGAGAAATATGATGGTCACAGCTCAAGTTTCAGTAACTGTGGCCACTGCATGCCCTGCAAAATTATAGAATGAGTCCTCCTGAAGGTTCTGCTCCAGGTTCAAAAGCTGTTATCAATGCTGCAGAGGACTGAAGTGGTTTTTTTGAACTGTGACTAAGGGGGCTTGGTTTCTTCTGGATTTGTGCGTGTAGCTGACTGCCTGTCACGTTAAAGAAACCCTGACTGAAGTCTATGCCAGTGTAAAGATATACATGAAGAGCTTTATTTTGTGTGGGTTCTCTGGCGTCTAGCATGGAATATTTTTAAGTCTTCTATCATGTGGTTGAGTTTCAGGGAAACTGGCCAATGAATTTATAAGCCACAGGCTGGCAAGTTTTTGAACATACAGTAGGAAAGACCCAGTTTCCAATGAAGGAAACAATGTATGTGGGTGAAGAGGAATGCTTGGAATATGAGAAGGATCAGAACTGTAACAGCTCTGGTGCAGTTGCATGCCTTCTGCTTTGGAGGTAACAGTCAGAGGTATAAGAAGTCTAGAGGAGGGACAGACAACCTTTAAAACAAACATCCACGCAGAAAGAGGGGGCTTACCTGCAGGTGGTCAAGGATTACCATCTCTATCATCACTAGGTACATTTTCTGCTTTGCAGTATCATTCTGTGCAAATTCCTCCTTGTGTATTTTATCTCTCTTCATGTCACGTCCACGCAGACACATAGACAAGAGGCCATGTAAACTAGCCAATAGGGAGTGCCACATACATATTACCATTACCTCTCTTCTTATTTCTATGCGCTTAGTTCAGTATGACTGAGATGCCTGCACTTCATTTAATTTTTTGGTTTTTTTGCAGCTTCATACACTCTCCCTTCTTCATGAATCAAGGGAACTTCAGGCCTTTCTCTTAAAAATATGCAGTGCTATGGTGTTCTTTACTCGATGGTCTAGTACTCAGTGCACAGAAGATTGCTAATTTCTGGGATAGGATATTGATTTCAGAAAGAAGGCAGTGAACAAGAGCAAGCATAACTTTCCTAGGAAGAGGTCCACCAAGGTTTCAGTGAGTTCCAATGCATTTTCTACATTAAACAAGGTCCAACTTCTAAACAATTTTGAAGAACTATTTTTTTTGCTTATGTTTCAAATTGTGTCATAAATGTACAGTTAAATCTTTTTAAGCTTACCTAGATTTTGCAGTTGTGCAGATATTGTACTTTCTGTCTTTTCATGGTAGGAGTGAAATGGATATTCAAGGTCTTTTGGGATCAGATCCATGCAAAATATTAATCAGCTGTAATTTCTATGAAAGCTTGTTGTTCGATAAAAAACCATTACCCAGGTCATGTGTAAAATATTTTCCACAATAAGGCTGCCAAAGGCTAATGGCATTTTCTAGTTCCCAACATGGTCTGTTTAGGTTTTGATTCTAGACCCATTTTGACTAAATGTACTTCACACAGTAATAAAGTCCATTAGAACTAGAGGTACAACACTACTGCATTAGATGAAAGTACAGCTTTTTTGTTCTATTTTTTTTTTTTCAATAGCTAGTGCNTTCTCTACAGAATGTATCTTTTCAACATATGATGTTAAAGTCCTGAACATTTTTTTTGTGGCACTCTTTACCCTAGCATCTACATTTGATACAAATACTGTAGGATTTTCTTTCCCAAGAAAGGAGATACCATTATTACCCCAGTTATGCAAATGGAAAATGAATGTCTGAAAACATTAAGATCAAAAGAGTGTATTATTTTTAATGTCAACAAAAGAACACAGAACTGAAAACACCTGTTCTTAGCATTGTAGGGAACGTCTTCCCTTGGCTTCAGTTGCAGTACTGAGTACCCAGTTCTCCTGTGTCTGATGTCACATATTCAAAATACTAGGATTGCATCTTATAGCTACCAATCTACGCCTAGATGCTGTCTTTCCCTGGATCCTTGCCCTTTCCCTGCCGTCATTGTGTGCTCCAGGGAAGTATGATGTCCAGGAGCAGGCTGCAGATCTTTTCTACCACTAGATAAGAGAACAGAAAAAGTAATTACTAATTTAGCTTCTTTCATTCTATAATTAAGTTTGTCTGTGGGCACAGCCCATTCTTGCTGAGTAAAAACAGAGATATCCAGGAATTTATATACCAGCTTTTTTGGTTATGTTCAGATTCATAGGTTTGGGGTTTTTTAAAAATAAAATCTATGCTAGTCATATGGAAGTAGTTTTCTGGAAGAAAAATGAGAAGCATTTTCCTTATACAAAGGTATACTTCTATACTGAATTTGAATACCTCTTCCAAAGGCTCAAATTATTATGATAGAAAATTAAAATAATTTTTCAACATAAGCAAAACTATATTTTTCTCTAATTTTGCCTTCATTGTTGGCTGAACCAGTTATGCTGAGGTATTGCCAAAATATTAATTTTGAAATGGAGCCAGAATTTATCTGACGAATTAATACAGGAGAGTACTGGTTGACCTTTAACATAAACAACACCATTTGCATGTTTAAGAAATTAGTCTAGGCATTTAGAAAAAAAAAACTCTATCAGTTAAAGGAAAATAGATGCATACTTCAGAAGTGTCAAATCCTGAACCGCTGTGGATCAAGGGGTTTACCCTGTGAAATCCAGGCAGACTGAAAGTATGTTAATGCTAGCACAAATGTAATACTCTAGCTTCTGTTCTTCATTTCATTTATCTCCTTCTCTCACTTCTCAACCTACTCTTATCTGAAGTGTCTGGTGAATTGTGCTAGAGTGTCTCATCCACAGATGAAGTCAAGGAAAAGCACATAATCCCATCTCTTTGTCAGGATGTGCCAAGTTCAGTGTACTCACTCTGCACTTCCAAGGAAAAGAGCAAGAAAATGAGTAAAGAGAGCAGTGTTATGAAAAAAGTGTTTGGCATTTAGTTCTCCTATTATATGAAATGTGAGCAGACAGGACAAAGAAAGGGTGAATATTTTCTGTTTACACAAGGCACTACTGGTAAGACATAAGCCTTTAGATTACTTATTTGTATCCTGTGGAGTACCTGATGATTGGGGAGACAGGCACAGAAGATCAAAGTGGTGTGATTTTTGCATGCAATATTTTCCTAGGCAAAATTCTTGTTTCCCTTTATAATTGCATTTGTTGGATAACACAGTCATGCGTGGGCTGGCTCACCTGCAAACACAACCGCTGTCACTATCACAGTTACATAAAAAGCAAAGGGCTTTATTCGTATCTACATCAAAGCTTCCTTACTCTTCTCTGGTGTTTTAAAGTTGCAATAAATATTCTTCAAGTCTCTTTACACTGCCAGAGTGGGATAAAAAGACCTTATTGCATGTGAGAATCTGGCTGATAGTATTCCCTCAAATGCTCACACCTGGGGACAAGTCACATTATGCAGAGCAAGAAAATATAATCTAGTAAGGACAGTATTTTGTTCATATATATACTAATGATCTTTAAATTCATTTTTAGATCTAAATGCCACCTTTGTCTCTCAGCTCCTCAGAGAGTAAATTTTTGGTGATTTTTTTTTTTCTCCTAAGTCATTGTAACAGAAAGAAATCTGTAGACTGGCTTGTGAGAAATCAGTCAGTTCAGAGGTCGTTCTCTGTGTAAGTGGCAGCTTGGCTGAAGGGAAGGCAGGCATGCATGAAAAGTTGACAAATGGGCAGATGAAGCTGGAAGCTGTGCCCTTAAAAGTATGCTAGAAAAGATGCACATGTTCAAGGAGGTGCTCTGGGAACTGTGAGTGTGTACTGCTTCATTTATTTCTGGAAATTAAAATGGGGAGGAAGATGCTATGAACAGCTCGATGTGATTATGATTTGTGATATGCTGTAGGACTTAAAATCGCTTGTGACTGTGGCCTTAACTGCTAATGAGTAAATGCTTCCCTTGGTTATGCCTGTGCTGCTCCACTGACTCCATGGATCTTTTATGGCGAACTGGGAGTGAAGCTGGAATAAAGCACTTAAAATTCACTGCTGTACTGAAATGCTGATCACAACACTAAGCATTTTTGGAGAAGAAATTGCAAGAAACAGGCACCTAAGTTTTGTTTGTATTGCTGTTTTGCGGTCTGCTTTTCTTTCTCCTGTGAATAAACTGTAAAACTATCAAACATAGGTTGGATCTTAAAAAAAAAAATTGTGAACTAAACATAATCTATTTTGTTCCTTTCTCAAAAGATTCAAACAAGAGGGTGCAAGTACTTCTCTGCTATATGCATGCATTTGTGTCCACTCATAGGAAGTGTGCGTACTCAGGACCACACTGAGATCATACTTTGGCGCAGAAGCTCACATTATGGGATTTGAAATATCTGAAGCTGAGGCTATGGCAGTTTCCTCCATTAACATGGCTTTATGAGTTATAGCTGTATAATGTCCTGTTTAATCTTCATTTCTTTCAAGAAGCCCTTGTTAAAATTCTTGCCAGCTCTGACAATCAGAAAGAAGCACTCCAGTGAATGGCATCTTTTAAATAAAACATTTCTGCTTACATCACTTAATATCAAGCTTTATGCCTGACATTCACTGGTTTTCCATCTTCTATATATATTCTGTGTATTTTGTTTCACTTAAGCGTCATTCCCCTCACCTGAGGTCAGAGACGTTTGCAAACCTTCTGCCTTAAACCACTTCAATGAATCCTCAAAGAATAAGCACTGCAGTAACTTAGCTATGTGACTGATGAGCTATCAGCTCTTTCAGAGGAATAATAGTCACTGGGACTGCTAAATTAAGGCAGACATGTAAGAAGAATCTGTTTTAATTGTGGTATAATAATTCACAAAATTACCTGCATACAATGGTTAGTACTGGACATCTTGAGATACTGATAATAATGTTCCACATAGATTACAAAGCTGAATTTACCCCGGTTTAGAAATAGCTGAAGTTGCTGATATCTGCTCCTTGGTCTCTGCAGTATGAATAAGATGGTTTCCAGTCCTAAATATCCCAAAATCTAGGTCATTAGTCATAACCACTGTGGTAGCAGTAAGGTTGTTGTAACAAGTTAATAAGAAATAAGGTGGTAATGAGACTGTCATATTTAATAAAATATGAATTAGTATGGCAGATAAAAAGCTATTCCTGGCCCTGGAAGCAGCCATTCCAGAGCTGGGCTGAAGCACAACAGTACAGAGGAGCTGCTGTTACTCTTTGCTGTTCTGCTGATAAAAGAGAGACTGGGATTCCAGTATCTCCAGTCTGGCACTTCTCACAAGAATGAACAAAATAAACGGCACAATGGACATGGCATATTGAAAAGAGTTTGTTGTATAATGCATTTTACGCAGTTGGTGTTGTGGCTGATAAGAGAGTTACTTGCTGAGTTAATGCACTGTGAACCTATCCTGGATTACTGCTAAGTCCATTTGATCTGCTATATCCCCTTATCAGATAATTCCCCACTGAATCAAGTACATTTTCTGTCAAATCCTAGCTTTAAGATAATGAATCAGAGTTGATTACAGTTAAAGGTATCCTGATTACATCAAATGGTCTGACGGGCAGTGTAATATTTTGATAGATGTATTATTTATAAAGTAAAACACTCCTGTTTGTGACACCCTGGCTGCTTCCAGCTGGGATGAGTGCCAAGGGGACTCATTTTCCCTGGGCAGCACAAAGCTGACCTGCCTGAGGTTATGGACTCTCATCTGTTCTGGGCATCACTACCACATTTACACTTTCTGCACTATTCTTTGGTTAATGCTGCAGGAACTGAACCCATTTCTGAGAAAAAGTGTGTGGAAACAGGAGTTATTCTGGAACTGCATTGCTGAAACCTGTGTGTGCAAATTCTGATAAAGAAGCAATGCTGCATTTCCTGACCCTAGACACTTCACCACATTTGCAGCTCTAGCCCAAACAGTCTTAGCATAGGCAAGTTTTAAACAGAGGTGTCTCTGTGACAGGTAGGTTGTTGCAACCAAAATATCTGGAGATTTATTTCAATATGGCGTTCTGCAGCAGTAGGAGCCTCAAGTGCAGGTGCAATATGCAGTAAGCATCTTGTGCAAGGCAGAGTACGAAGAGCTTTCCTGAGTTCTGAAAGCAGCAGTGCTCTCTCTAATACAGCTTCCTTTACAAGATCTTGTAAGGAAAGGGATCGTTCGGGTGCAGAAATCTTCCAAGGACATAGTCAAAAGAAGAAATACAAAGGAAGTCAGTCCAGTACCATGACTGAAGCTATCAAGTTCTCTTGTAGACAGAGTAATGATAAATACTGATTCCAACTTTTTTTAATCCTCTATGTTTTTAAAATGGTTATTAAAAAAATACAGGTAGCAGGCAGAATTCTCAAAGCTGCTCTAACAAACACCAGTGCTCAGTTGTCATTAGCAAAGACCAGGCTTCCACCTGCAGTCTGCTCTTTGAAAGATTTTTTTCACAGCTAGAGATTGAAAAAATTATGCAGCAAATACTCTTTAGCTAAGAAAAGCTAAGAATCTTTAACCCTCACAACATTTTATAACACATGACCAAGGATTATAGTGACTGATCAAAGATGATAAATGCTAAGGCATTAGCACAGTATAAATATGATTTTGGGTATGACTTGAAGTTTTTATAATATTTGTCCACTGACATGGTTTGTCAGGAAGGGTGAAAACCACTCTCCTCAGTGTTTGTATTTGACTTCTATTTCTGTCTCACTTCCCATAGAAATAATATCCTGTTTGATATTGATTGAAATTTAACTTCAGAGTTACTTCTACTGTTTGTCCCCACAGTAAGAATACTATTTTACTGTCGATCATGAAATAGGTTTGCCAGAGATGATTTACTAGATTGACATTGCCTTGAAATGCTCAGATATTTTCTTTACAAAGTTCTTGTTGGGTAGAAGTTTATTACTTCTGAATTCAATTCATTTCAATTTACAGCGAGAACATCTTGAATGCATGTTAATTGGGCTATATCAAATGAGTCATAGATTTCTGTGAATGTGTTAAAATAAAAATATATTCAAGAAATAAAATGCTTTATATCCCTCTCCCTCTG
Organism: Anhinga rufa; assembly: GCA_013400875.1. NCBI lineage: Eukaryota > Metazoa > Chordata > Aves > Suliformes > Anhingidae > Anhinga > Anhinga rufa. Next base: position 9,120 of record VZTV01117308.1, read on the forward strand.
TCATAATGCCTGCAATTCCCTGATATTTTATCATTGTTTCAGCAAGATTTTCCAAAATTACTACAGATAACGCTGGTGATAAAAGGCAGCTTCTTTCAGTACCTTTCTTCCAAGTGCCTGGGATAGTAGTTTATTTGAGCCTAAATTACACAGTTTTAGCATTTGAAAGAGAACTATGTTACCTTTCTGTATTCCCATCACTTATACACTTCTCTGATTAAAAATTAAATTCATCTGATGATTAGTGCCTAGTTTAATTCAATTGCTTCTGGTATTTGGACTGAAATATTAAATTGATCTCACCTGGAAACCACAGCAGACATGAAGTTGAAATTAGCACCAGCTCACAAAAGAGACAGGGACAGATGAGCTTCTTGTGAAGAAGAGGGATTGTGAAGGAGAACTACTAGAAGCAGCCTGCAAAATACAGGGAAAGTCTTCCATGTGCCTTCTTATCTCACCAATGTGAAATATTTTGTTTCTTTCTCTAGGATGTTTGTTATAACTGGAATGAGGAGAAATGCATGATCTAGTCTCTGGCTCCCAGCTGATAGCTTGAGGCACTTAAGACAAGGGTGGAGTAGATAGTGGAATCAAGAAGAACTTGATCAGTGATAATTTTAGGATGTTTTTAAACATACATCTTCCTGGTTGCTTTAAGTCTCCCAAGGGTATATCTATACACAAAAAAGAGCTAGCTGAGCTCCCTTTAAACAAGATGATTTCAGTAAAGGGAATGGTCATTATATGCCTTTTATAATGTGTTGTGAAATGTAAGCAACTTCAAAGAGGTTGTTGGTAGAAAAAAACACGTTATTGTAAAGTTATCTAACAGAAGTATTAATACATGCACACACATAGATTTTTTTTTTTTACTTTAATAATGCCAGAGTCCTCAATACAAAAGCCATCTTTTACAACTTCTTTCCATACACATATGCCTCTTCAAGTCTTCTTTTTTCTTTTGAAGTTATTTTCATTTTTACCTATCTTTCTATTTTTTCTTTAGCTAGCAGGTATGTTTCTGAACACCACTGTTAGCCATATTCTAGGAGCTTATCAACAGTTATAAAGTTAATTTGGAATAGATGTAAGAAATTAATGAAGAATTTAACTTTGGACAAAAGTCAGTAATCCCTGTTTGGGTTATGTATAATTTTTTTTTTTACAAAAATGCATAAAAATAGAAAATGTGCTATCTATAGTACTTTTTGTATATGAGAGTTTTAGTATGAATTCCATTATTTTCATTACAATCACCCTTCACTTTAATGTCAATTAGGGGACTGGCAAGAAGGCCTCTGATCATCCACACTGCTTTTTCATTGTCTACTGAGAAAAGTCCTCCTTCCATTGGACAGGCACTGACTGGTTGATTGACTGGCTATATGCATAATTATTCATTCATAAAATAGTGTATGGGTGGATCTCAACAGCAGAGCAGTAAGTAACATTATTCAAACTCATTGATTAAAGTATTATTATTTGAAGTATTAAATGATTATCTGCTTAAATACATCAATGAAAGTAGTGAAATTATTATGCACAAACACATCCATTCCTTAGGTAAAGTTCTACTTTCCCTTGCTGTGATGAGACCTTTGGATTTAACCAAAATTAAGATTTTACCTAACAAATAATATTTGTTATTCTACTGTTTTTATAGTAAAACAGTGGTTTCCATTAATACAGAACACCACCACACCACAGAGGTATTAATTAGTTTCTTGGTGTCATTATTGCTATTGAAGAGTAAGGAAAAAATGTAAGGCTCTGGTGTGTTTGCCTTGGCTGGCTGCCGTATGCCCACCCAGCCACTGTCTCACTCACCATCCCCAACGGGATAGGGAAGAAAGTGAGGAAAAAACTTGTGGGTCAAGATAAAGACGGGGAAATCACTTACCAGTCACCACGATGGGCAAAAAAGAGCCATCGTGTGGAAATTTAATGTAACTTATTGCCAATTAAAATAGATTTGGATAGTGAGAAACAAGGACAAATTAAAACACCTTCCCTGCCATCTTTCCCCAAGGTTCAACTTCACTCTTTCACACCAGATTTCTCTACATTCTCCCCGCTTCACCCCTGCCCCAAGCAGCACAGGGGGATGGGGAGCAGGGGGCTGTGGTCAGTCCATAACGCTTCATCTCTGCTGCTTCTTCCTCCTCATGCCTTTCCCCTGCTCCAACATGGGGCCTTTCTACAGGCTGTGGTTCCTTCAGGATAAACCTGCTCCAACAGGGGGTCTCCTTAGGCCGCAGCTCCTTCAGAGAGTATCCCCTTGGGCTGCGGGGGAATCTGTGCTCCAACACCTGGAGCAACACCTCTTCCTTCTTCTACCTGGGTGTTCATACTGGTGTTTCTCAAACTGTTTTCCTCATGCCTCTCTTGCATTTTTGCCCTTTCTTTGACAAGTTTTCCCAGAGGCACCACCGGCTCCTCTGATGGGCTCAGCTGTGACCTGTGGTGGTGCTGGCGCTGCTGCAGAAGCAGCTGGAACTGTCTGTGTCTGGCTCAGGGCAGCCTTGGCCTCTCCTCACAGCAGCCCCTGCTTCCAGCACCTAGACACAGGCACCCAAAACAAAAGCAGAGAAATGATATCTCAGGGTTAGCTTACAAAGTGTAGGGGCAGAGGATATAGCATCTGATAAACCTGGATATATCTGCCGGTGGCCTCCCAAGGGCTCCCCTGTGTTTTGAAACCAACCACTGGTGCAGCACACTGCAGTTCAGGGGTGCAATGCATTGCACAGCTTCATCTTGTCTCAATTTCCAGAAATTAAATCATTTTACCACCTATTGAAGGCTAGTTTTGTGGGATGTTCTCCTGCACCCATGGTTGTTTTCTGATCCCTTCCAGACTGGATAGAAGAAGATAACTGTCCCCTCAGAAGATAACTGTAAGACTAGTTAGTTCCTTAAAACAGCTTGCACTGTAACAGGAATGATAGCATTTCCCTGTAGAAGAGGAACTTCCCTTGTTTGGAGAAGAAGCCTCTCAACTGCTGGAGTGCAGAAGCACCCAGCACAGGTGCTCAGGTTCTTAAGTAGCAGCTGTGATGTTTTAAGATTAATTGGGACCCACTTTCTAGGAAGAGTAATGTATTATAAATCACGGATGCATATCCTTTCAGTCTGAGGAGAGGGTGTAGTACAGATGAAAAACCTAATTCAGTATATAAGATACTTTTTTTTATCCTGAGTTTCCTGTTTCAGTTCACATGTTCTTGGGAGAGTACAAGGTAAGGAAAAGGATTCTCTAAGCCTTTAGCAAAGCATAATTTAGTTAATAACTGGTTAATTGTCCTTATCTTTTACAGTATTCTAGAAATTAGCTTTTGAGGTAGTATTGTTAGGAATATCAGTGTTTGGTTAGATATTAAAAAGGAGATCAACAAGTTCCTTCAGATTAAATTTTAGCATTTTTTATTTTTAGGAACAATAAGATAATGCAGAGAAGATTCCTGTATATGCTTAAGTTTTATACTATTTTAGCATGTGATGGTCCTCCTTAGATATAGTTGTCTTTAATGCAATTAGCTACAGTGGTGATCTGTTAGAAGAAGTAGGATGGACCATTTTGGTAGAGGGCATAATTCCATATTTCAATATGACCAAAAATCCCAAACTGACAAATTTCAGGAGGGGAAAGTGGGCATTGATCAGATTTGTAGTGCTTAGGAAGAAAGAGCAGAAATATAGCTGCTGTTTAAATTTATGATGGAAAGCTGAACAGAGCAATGCTGTATTTAGAAACATAATTATTTTTTGTGGCAACATGGCCAAAGGAATATATGAGGGATTCTGTGGAATAAGAAGTGAAAGCACTGAGAACTACCGTACTCTGGTTTTCATGCAGTCATTGTGTCTAGTATTTCATCTTCTTTGGCATTTCTGCTGATGGTGACAGGATGGAGTGGTTATTTATACTGGCTAAACTACTGATTAGGACTGTGGAAAAGAGCGGTATGTTTTGTCAGGGTATTAACGCAGCTCAAGGTCTCTTGTCACAAATGTTTATGATGATGAGACAAATACAGAGCAATTACCATTTACTGGGTAATAATTTGGCAACATTTAGAAAGTGGTAAACAGAAGTGACTGGAGTAATATATGAGTTGGGGCATCATCGCAAAAACCTATCAACACTAATTACAGATTTGGTGCACCAGGTGATCATTCAACAAACATTTGTAACTCATGCTTTTTTTGTTTGTTTGTTTTTTTTTCCATGAGATGCTGTCCTCAGCATGGGACCATAGCTCTTCCTTGCTAGTCTCCCATACTGTGCTTTCACTACTTCCTTTTGCACATGGATTTGTCTCGGGAAGACAAAATATTTCAGAATTGTCTGGACTTGTAGTAAGCTGGTTGCACCTCATCAGCTATCTTTCAAGGATGAAAATGGTTCTGTTCATAATTGATATAAATGTTTGTGTTTCTAATAATGACAAGAAGGAATGGTTTTAATAGGGAATTATACACAGGACACTTGAGATCTGTTTTCAGCTCTGCCAGACTTTCTGTGTCAATATTGGTTAGTCTGTTCACGGTTACAACTCCCACTTTTAAAGAGGAAGAATATTACTGTGTGAGGGTAGTGAATGTGCTTGTGACTGAAGCCAGATACCTCATTAATAAGGTGTATATAAATACTTAGAATAGATGTGGTGCCTTCAGACCATACTCATCAGGGTTGTGCTTAAAGACTGGTTTAGTTGTAAAATCAATATATTATGGTACATAAATACACTGACATGCATATATCCTTAATGAATGACTGCAGTGGGGGAAATCCCAACAAAACCAAACTTGAAAAGCAAAACCAAAAAAAAACCCTAAACAAACAAACAAAAAACAAAACAAGCAAACAAACAAAAGCCCCCCAAACCCTAAGATATTGAGTGTGGCAGTTCTTACACTAAATGTCTAAAGCAAAAAGCTTCCAGAGGACTGAACAATCTCGCTGTCAGCTGGTTGCGTGCATCCTCTCCCACCCAGAAAAACTCTCCTGTGCACAGTTTGAGCACACCTGCAGTGCCACTGAAATCAGTGAGGATCTGCATCTGCTTATCTACACAGGATGGAGCTGTGCTCATGTAGGGACACAATTAGCAAAGCTTCTGTTTGTTTTTTTTTCTCCTGGTTTCCTTGAAACATTTTTACATGGCATTCACGCCCCTGTGAAATAGGGAGTGTAGTGGCAATATTGTAGCTACTTCAGATTTATATTCTTACATGTGATTTTAACACAGGGATATTGTGAGAGGAGCCTTCAAAGGGTGGAAGAGATGTACTGCTAGCTGCATCTTTCTTTGATTGGGATTTATTTTCAAAAATATTTCTTTTTAATGACTGTGGTACTGTACTGTGTGTACTGATCTCTGAAGGTAAGCTTAAGTACCTTAGTACTTAGTACCTTAGTACTTTTTTTCTTAAATTATAGATGTAATTATGCTAGTGGGAATGCTAGTGCTTGAAGGAGATAAAGTACTACTTTGGTGTGTTTCAGTTCAAGTCTTGCATGAAACCAGCCTCTGGTCTGAGATCTCTCTAATAACAGTCTTTCAGTGTGACACTTCCTTTCTTTTGTGGTCCAAGGCCAGCCTTTCCCTCTAGCAAATGCCAGACACTTGTTTCTAGGTTGTCCCCTCGCCTGTGGCTTTTCTACATCACTGGAACAGTCTCTGTCAGAACGTGGTCTAACTGACCTCATGTGATGTGACTTGCACAGTCTCATTAACTTTCTTATCATTCTCAGTCCTGAACACTGAAGTCTGTAGCACTTGTCTACACACTTTACAGAGGAAGCTGACACTGCATAGAAACATTATAACATAAAGTACCAGTGTATAGTTTACTAGTAAATCTGCTAGGAGAGCTAGCACGATTCTTGCTGAAGCTGAAAAACACCCCATAACGAGTAACATGCTCTCATAAGTCCATAAATTTTTTTCATTTATAAAGTAGGCAGATTTTTCAGGGTAAAAAAGTATTAGCTGGATAGCCCCTGGACGCTTCTCCAGGCAGTGTGTTGGCTGAATCCCTGGAGGTTTGGGACTTATTCAGCAAGGTGGCAAGAATTTCAATTTATGTTAAACAGTTTAAGAATCCTTTCCTTGAAACTGAAATAAGAGCCAGGATAGTAGCCCAGGCAGTTGCTTTCTCAGGGTAGCTGAGGATGCTAAACCATTTGACCTTAACTTCAAATTGCAAACTGCTAGTGTAGTCTCTCCAGTTTTTGCAGGCAGTCTGTATTTACCCTTCCTTATAGGAGTAGCTAACTAACTCACCAATTGTGATATCAAGTTCATTTTGTGTTGATTTTAACATTCTCAAACAAGGTTCAATCTAAACAGTTGAAAATAGGCTAGTTGTTTAAAAAATGAACAAATTACTAAGTATTGAGATTAGTGGTGCAGTCATTTTATGTGAATTCTGAAGACTTTATCTGTCTTGGACTTTTAGACTGATGGGAGCTGTCATGGTTTAGCCCCACTGAGCACCACACAGCCGCTCGCTCACTCCCCCCAACCCAGTGGGATGGGGGAGAGAATTGGAAGGGCAAAAGTAAGAAAACTCATGGGTTGAGATAAGAACAGTTTAATAATTAAAATAAAACAGTAATAGTAAAAATAAAACAATGAAAAGGAAAATAATGAGAGAGAAGGGGAGAGGGAGGAAGGAAACCTGGGAAGGGGGTAAAAACCCAACCAAACAAGTGATGCAACCACTCAACCCGCCAACCAGCACCGCCAGTCCCCAAGCCATGATTGCTGCTNAAGAAAATTAACTATCCCAGCCAAAACCATGACAGAGCCCACAAAATGCTGGAAATATCTACTGAGGACAAAAATATTTACCCAGTTGGTCTGGGTCTTTGTGATTAATCTGACACTTGTTTAAATCATTGGCTTTGTTACATGGGTAAAAAGCGACAGTCCTGTAAGTGCCTGAACTCTCTGCTAATGAGTAGGACAAAGTATATTTCTGCCTGCAAAAACTAGGGGTAATCATGCATTTCCCAAATGCCTGTTTTGTTTTGTTTTGTGACTGCTGTAAATTCAGTACGTTTCCATACGTAACTATTCATTTGGACAAGTCCACCTCTTTTTCTTAAAAATCCTTCCTAGGTTCTGTATTTTGACTAAAACTTATCCTGTAGACTCGAGTTGTTTGTTGGACCCTTCTGGCTGTTACCTCTGGGTGACTAGAATTGTTGTGTATTATCAAAGTACAGATAAGTAGAGATTGGCAGTATCTGTAGAGGAACTTCTGCTCTGGGAGCTCTCTGCACTGCATTAGAGCTATTACCCTGAATGTGCTCCTGAGGGCAGAAGGACAACCATGGTAGAGAGGACCACAGCCAAGGTTGTGGCCAAAGACTATTTCAGAATGATCTTCTCTTGTGTTTTTTTAAAGTGAATATAGGAGTTTGAAGGCTGGGAGGAGAGTTTAAGTATTCTCCAAGAAGGATTGTTCTGGAGGAAGGCAAAGAGGGTGAAAGCTGTTTGGCTTTAAAGAAAGAAGTGAGAATGTGAAGAGAGAGGAGAAAATGCAGCATTCAGAGGAACACAGGAATCTCTTAGGGCCCCTTTAATCAGAAGGTCAGAAGTTTTCTTTTGATACTCCTTGATGATTTTATTATATTTGCATCATAATTCACAGCCATCCCACACATAGCCTGGTGTTGCTGTGTTAATTGAAGTTTTAGCCATCCGGCAGATTAGCCCTGTGTACTCCTTGAAAATTGCATGTCATGTCATTAAACCGGAGTAAATGCTGGACAGTTTGTTACAGAAAGTTAATTATTTTGGCCTTCTCCAGAACCTTAGGGAGCCATAAGGCAAATTATACTCCTTTATCTGTTTTTCAGACTGTAGTCTGCATTTCATTTTTTTGGTGCTGGTGAGTGTGCATTTAATTCTCACGGTGTTATCTTTTTGCTTCTGATACTCTATGACCATCATGTGCAGCATCAAAATCCATCAAGAATCAAAGCTGCTAGATTCAGCAAGAGCCCTGTATTGTATTAGCAAAAATTTGCTATTAACCTTTCATGAGCAGAGATTAATAAAACATTACACAACTAAAGATTTCATATTATCAATTGCAGCTGATTAGCAAGCTCATGAATAGTGTGGAAATATATGATAGGTTTAACAATCTTCAGTATTATATGTGATACTCTAAGGGCAAACCTATTGCTTTCCTAAGTCATAGTTGACTTGGTGCAAATCACACGTTCACTTAACAGGTTTATTCTTTTAACCATACCAATCACAATTGTAATGCCATTACTTGTCAGTAAGGTTTTAATTAATTTAGTTTAGACTTTAACTAATGTGCAGAAAGTTTAATTTTTCAATAGGTTTATTTATTTGGATCATTTAATTAAATAATCCTCAAATTGACCTGGATGGAATTTGTCTGCAGGAAGACAGCATTTATTACATGTGGAAAGCTTTTATTCATATACTGTGGCTTCAGAAGAAGCCAATATTTATAAAGTGTTTATGTGGCAATTACATAATATTTATTTATGCCCTTATGCACCAAAGTAGGCCAGTTTGTAAAAGTATTGCTTGTGCTGCTGAGGAACACTTTGCAGGAGTGGATTTAGCAAAGACAATCTGACACCACTAGTGTCACTTCTAAAACCTCTCCCTTCCCCCGGTGATGGAGATTTTTCTCCCCTCAGTATGTTTTTCTGCTTCTTTCCATTTTTAAAGGCTGTATTCTGGCACTGGGAAAAGTCTAGTAGTAAAGAGTTACACTAATTAAAGCACAAACCCCTCTGAGCCACATTTCCCTCCATCTTTAGCACTGAAATAATGAATAAATCTCCCTAGTTCAGTGTTCTCCCCTACTTGCTTTGAGTTTTCACTACTCAAAAAGTAGGTATTTTAGTGGGTCATGTATTAAAACTTATCCACTATGAATTTAAAAGCTTTTGTTCTCCTCTAGAGTGTTCACTGTAAGGAAAGAATCTAGGTCCTCTTACATCTTGACTGACTTGGGATTTCAGCCACTTTTCTGGGGTTTTATATGGTCCCATGTGGTATTTGGTGACCATGCTTTGTATAGCAATAGATACTATCTTCCTCTTGTTTTCCCTGAAGCTACTCTGTTTGTCCTAAAATGCTATTCTGAGAAAGGGACTGGTAAAAACGTCTTTCTAGGAATGATTATTCTGTTGACAATCCTGCAACAACGTAGGGCACAGCAGCAGTCTGGGAATCAGTGTGAGAGCTTAGGTGGAGGAAAGCATCTTCAATGCAATGCAAGGCATCTGTAACTCTGACCTTCCTCCTACCACACAGTGTTTCTGTAGTGGTGAGCAATACTGAGACAGTTTGTGCTGAGTGTCCTTAAAAGCAGTCATGTGAAATGTTTGAAATAAGGCTAACAAGGGAAAGATGAAACTTAATGACTGTCTTTTTCTTCTTCTTCTTCTTTTTTTCATAAATAAATTTAAACCTTGATAGGTATAGAGCCATTTAGAATAAGTGGTAAGGCTCAAACAAGATCCATGAAGTAATTTCATTTTCTTTACAACATCTTCCAGCCAAGTGATATGATGTTAAACTTTTATCTCAATTATAATCACCATCTAAATGAGAAATTCAGTACAGATGTTAATCCCCCTTGTTTACTTAAAACTCTGAAAACTGCAGTTGATGGGAATGTGAGAAGGAAAATACCTGAAGGTAGTTCTTTCAAAAGCAATGATTTGGGAATATCTAAACTGAACGACTTGTTTGAAAGGGAGGATGAGCAAACATTTACATATGAAATGTAAATTTCATACGCAGTAAGAGTGCCCACAGTAAGAGGGCTCATCTGCATTTAGGAGATTACAGGAGGAGAGGAATAATTTTTTACATAGATGAACTACAGTAAGTGCAAACAAAGAAGGACAGAATTTACTGAACTCAGAAGATAGGAGAGGAGAGAGGAAAAACTAATTGGTTTTGAGTCAAGTTACTACAGTCAAGACCTTGAGATTTTTTTAGGAAAGAAGGTGCTGACCAAGAAGAAAGAGTGAGTTCTCATAAAAACACGACATAGGGAATTTTGTCTTCTGCAAAGGCTGAGATCCCTTTCAGAGGTGAAAATAGAAAATCTTGGTTGTAAGAGGTCAGGGTGAAATCCTGGCTGCATGAAAATCAGTGGCAAAACTTGTTACCGGTTTGAAAAGAGCCAGGACTTTTCTCACTGTGACCTGCTGGAGAATGCATTGAACTAAGAACCAGAACATTCTCAATTCCAGACTTGTAAGTGTGTATGATGATAAATACATTCTCAAGATCCTGTCCTCACTTTTAAACCTGCATGCTGTTTCTCACCAGCTGCAGAGAACAATTAAATAAAAGGTGCTATTCATATAAAATTAAATTATGGAATCTAATTTATTAGGTTTGTTTTCTGATGTGTTTG